>JARHVA010000790.1:2745000-2770000 GCA_037957365.1 Torreya grandis
AATATTCATGACTAAATTTAAGTCTCTTTAGTTTAGAAATGAAATTACTAGATTAAATTAAATCCATACCTTACTATGTAATACACACTTTTTCTTTGCGTTGTATATTTCAATCATGAAAGACACCCTACCATTTGTAAAAACATGAAAAACACAAGAATTAGTCATTTCATTCCTTTGAAATCTCAAATTTGAAAACTTTAATTTGATCATTAAAAACTTTGCTTGAACTTTGACAATTTGAAATTTGAATTGAACTCTAATAAATTGAAAATTTATTTTGTTTGTATAGTTTGAAAAATGAAATGAGAGTATGAAATGAATACACATGTATGTGTGATATCAAAGCTAATTTTTATGACTTTGATTGGTGATAATGCTTCCTTGAATCATTAGATAATTGGTTTCTCCCATAAAGCACTTGGAGAAGATGGTTCCTTAGCCAAACCATTAGAGAGAATTAGGGGTGATCAAACCCCAAATTTCACTTATTATTTTGAAATGAAAAAATTTCAAATTGAAGAATATTAAAACTTGAATATATCTATCAATATTTATAACCCTTAAATGTAAATAGGTTGGAAGACTAACAGATTATCGCACATAAATATAGAGTGCTCAATGAATTAGAGTCATGTACTATGTAACTAAATTGAATCAACCACTACAGATGGATTGAAGATTCAATTTCAACATTTTAATATATCTTGGTATATCCTAGTATTTAAAATCATGATCACAATATAATGGAGTATACCCATGTTCATGGAAAAAATATTGTGGCATAAAATTGTATATGCCTTCATTGTAATTATATAATTTTGAATTGTATGTGAATAGTCATTATAACTACCACATTTAAATATGATCTTTGAAACTAAAATAAGAATACATATGCAATAGCATATGACCCTATAATATGTGATGGTAACTGAATTTGAAACCTTTGAAACTATGATTCCTCTCTAGAAATGGCTTATCTCATGCATGAGAAGCCCATTGAAATGCCCCCCTTTTAAGGTGAGGGAATTTACATCTTAAAATAAAAGATAAATTGAAACATGTGTGGTAAGTGTTTAACCATAAATTGATATGGTTCAATATAGTATAGGGTTAATAATATATAAATGAATAACACAAGGGTGATAAATAAATCTATAGCATGTCAATTAATTTTTAATTTTGGATAAGCAATTCTCTAAATTTATAATACTGAGATATGTTAAAATAAAAAAGATAGATATTGACTGATATTGAAATAAATTGTAAATAGGAGTACTTAGATGGTTTACTATGCACATGTATGTCTAAGTTTTAATTGGCTAGAAGTGCACTGAATCATGATTCTTAAAAAGTCATCAGATTTTATAAGTTTACATTTTGGAGCCTTTGATGCTTGTGTCAAATTTGAATGGTTATGTTAATGTTACTTTAAAGTTTGGATGCACATGTCCAGTATTAAATTGTATCTATGTGTGATTACTTGGAAACTTTTGGGTTTTATATTACCTTTACATTGGTGTGTTCAGCTCTTGTGCATAGGCTATCACTCTTTATCAAATGATCAAACCCTAGCTTTTTCACCCTTGGAGTAACTCTAGGAAAAATGGGTTAGTGGGCACATGGTGTCAATCAGCCCTAAGGACCCCTATATCAATGGGCACTACTAACATAGCCAATACTCCAAAAAGAGCCTCAAACCAATTTAGTTCTCTCTATATGTTGGCTTGTGTGTGTATCAAGATGCAATGTGTAATAAGCAAGTACATAGAGTGACCTAGCTTGTAACTTGGAAAGTATGTCTCATGAAGTATCCCTTCAATAATATATACTTGTCGATGGGTTATCCTTATGATTTATATTGAAATAAGAGAGAATAGGGAATCTTTTTTCATTTAAATACTTGATTGGGTACCTTGGTAAGTTGACTTGTGAGTTTGTTAGGTCTGTACTAGGTGATGAATGAACGAGGATTGATCTTATATATATACCCATCTATTTTATAAATATCTTATGTAAAATCACATAGGTTGATCATAGGAATATGTTTCATTTGTAAATTTTATGGATTTAGGGCATTGGACACTTAGTTTAACATAGGAGATTAACATCTATATAGGTGTCTGACTGGGATGCAAGTGTCTAGGAAGTTAGAAAATAGGTACAAGTCTAGAAATTATAAAGGATGATAATAAATAGGCTTATATGATTTTTAATTGTATAGAAGACCCGATCATCATAATAGCATATGATCAGACTAAGAGATAAGTAACTAAAAGGTACAAGATTGAGGTTATATATAATTTAGATTTAGTGTCTACATTTCCCCCCTTTAATCTAGTAATGAAATATCTAGTTTAAAGGTAAAAGAATATGTACTTGGGTGTGTATAACACACCTTATCTTTTTGTGAGTCCCATTTGAGTGATTTTATATTGATTAATCTACAACCAAGATCATGTTAAACTATATAATTAGTACATATAAATCAAAATTGAAATAATTTTTAAATGCTTGAAAGTAGAGAGAGCAAGGTTAGGAGTACAATTGTGTATCGATGCAAATATCTTGCCTTTTGAAAAATTGATTTGAAGAAATGTTTTATTATGAATCTTTAGATCTGAGTGTATATATATATATATATATATATATATATATATATTAGAGGGTGATATTTCCCCCAACCTTGGAGAAGAGGTTATTTTCCACATAGTAGTTGAGATTAGTTCAACCACACAACCTGACCATACTAATAACTTGGTGAGCATGAGTGATCCAAGTCAAATCACACTATAAATCTTGTTTGGGTGGATGATTTTATCATTCCATCCCATAAACGTGATATTAATGAATTTTGTAATCACCCCAACCTTGCTAAAAGTGAACCAACTAATTCAGTAGATTGGCTTAATAACAATCCATAAAATTCCATCTTGGTGTAGGATAAAGTCCATAAAAGTATTTGAAATTTTAAATATGATTTTATTTTGAAATTTAAGGTGCTTTTTTTCATGGCATATGCACCTCATATATGTCTCCAGTTAAAACTTGGGTATAACAATGGTACCAGTATATAAAATGTTTCCATATGTGTGTATATAAATCATATAATTGTGTAATTTATCCAATTTTAAAAAATTCAAGTGTGGAATACATGTTCCCATGACATTTCCCCACTAAAATCTGAAACTAGTAATTGGTATAGGTGTGGAGAACATGTTTCCATAACATGCCCCCACTATAATTTTAAATTATTGAAAAAGTGTGGAAACCATGCCTTTTTGGCATGCCCCCACTAAAATTTGAAATTGTGAAAGTGTGACATATATGCGTTTATAACATGCCCCCATTGATATTTCCCCCTTTTTAGTTGAAGGTAAGTATAAATTGGTAGTCACATAACCTCAAAAGGATAAGATAAATATACAATCTATGAATGTATCATGTAACATATAAGAGTAGCATGTATAATGAGATATTGAAATGAGGTACATAGTATGTGATCATATAAATTCATAAGATGCATGATGTGAATAAATCAAGCACACACATAAGATCATTGAAAATTAAATCAAAAGTTAATAGTCCAAGGAAACCTCAAACAAGGGTAATGTAAAATACCACATAATCGAAGGGATGTGAATTAGTCAAATATCCATTAAGGCAAGTAATGACATATTTAAATGTAAACATATAACAAACTATGACATATGAAAATGTCATAATAGGAAAACATAGGCATGGGGGACATAATAAATGGATCATATTCAAATGATCGAACAAGCAATATAATGCAAGACAAGACACTCAAAGAAGTACATAAGTAGAAAACATGGAACATAATTAACCAACATAAACATGTCATACTAGCTCCTAAATATATGTGTTATCCAAAAAAAATTAATTACATAACATGCCAAGTACACTATTAAGGCATGTTTTAGTATATAAGTTCAAACATGATACCAAAAAAATATTATAGAAGGATATAACAAAAATATATCATGATAAAATAAGTGGATGCCCCCAGTGTCCAATGACATGAGTGGAGGTAAGGCACAACATCCAAAAGTGCATAGATCATGTAGTTGTGTATGCTTGTATCACACCTAAAATATGTGTGAAATATATGTGTATATAAAAATAGATGATATGATATTTGCCAACATGGAACTAGCAACATAGATGCCAAGAATATAATAGAACATGTAAAATCTAAAAATATTTTTGGATTTTAATTTTTTTGGGTATTAATGGAATATTTAAAAATAAAAAACTATCCTATGAACTCATCTGAAGGATGTTAATAGGTATCTTTTCACTGAGAACTTGGTGCAATAAATGGGTGATACTACTAAGGAGCATTTATAGGTGTAATATTTGGCACTGTAGGATTTATAATGTTTTATGTATGCATAATAAGACTATGTGGTGATAAGTAAACAATAGAAGGCATGGGGATTCATGGATCCGTTGAATGCTCTATGATTTATTTAAAGTAGTGGTAATAAAAACAAGTTTAGGTGCTTTGGAGATTGAAATATGGTGTGTAGTAAAATTAGGAACTGTATCACAGTCTTTTGGTAAGTTTGTATTTGGTATCTTTATTACCTATGAATGTGTGATTTTAATTATTTATTCATTGTGTATATGCTTCTTGTACTTGTTTTATGTAATTGATATTTGGAAATGATAAACTACATGATATTATATAATATTTCAATTTAATGAAACTTGTAATTTAGTGATACTGAAGTAATCACCATATACAATGAAACTTGGTTGGAAATTAAAAATATCAACTATAATGATCATGTGGTAATGGAAATTCTAGTTTTACTTTTGTCACTGTAGCTAATGTATCTATATAAATATCCCTTGAATAAATATATGTTGGTTTAGGTACCCAAATATAATATGTAGTACACCCCCTCCCCATGTCCCTCTATCAAGATCCTAATCAACCACTAATTATTTGGTAGGATTAGTGTGGGAAAGATCAATATTGGTAGAGGGTACACTAGGAGAAGGAATTATACTAGTGTTTATATTTTGTAAAGGTCTATGTACCATGTGTTCCTCAAAATGAGTAGCATGGGATGTCTCAACCATCTTATAATAACTTCTAAAATAAGTTGGAGAAAAGGACTTAGATGTATCTTTTTAAAATGCAGTAAGTCCTCAATCTTATAGTTATGTAAGATTTTGATCAAGAACAAAACAATAATTATCCCAACACCCATTTATACCATTATAAATGCAAAAAAAAAATCCTTTAACCTTTGAAAGTCTATGTGGTGGGTAATGATAATTAGGAGAAAGTTGCATCATCCATTTATCCAATAGTGTATTCAATATAAAATATGGTATATCTAGGTACTAATCATACTGAAGTCATTTCTTTTTTGTAGATTCATATGATTTAATTATATGAGGTATTCTATAAGTATGATCCTTTCCTTTGTTTAATACCTTTACTATTTGTTCTTTGGTACGCACTATTGATTTTGAAGAAGTTTTTTGAAGTGGTTCGTGGCCTTTCTTGGGTTGATTATTTGATTTGAAATCATTATTTGTACCATGCTTATATTTATGTATATAAATAGGTAATTTGGTTTTTTTATTTATTAGAGCACATGCATATTTATGCACATCCCAATATAAAATTTTAGATTATGTAAAGAGTTTGTATAATGCTCTTTCTATAATTGGATAAAGAAGACCTCTACTAAATATAAATTGCACTTCCAAATCCATGTGGGTATAGTTTAAGGAATACAATATATTATTAAATATAATAGCATAATCTTGAATGGAGGCATCCTCATTTTATGTCAATACTTTCAAATGTTTCAATGGTAACTCAAGCAAGGTATACCTGTGAAAACTTGATAAGAATACATCTTTGATTTTTTTGAATGTTGATAGGGAACCATTTGGGAGGATATAAAACCAATCAAGAGCCTCTTGAGATAAAATTTGATGGAAATCATTTGAGATCAAATGTCCATCTCTAGACCAATGTCCATAGGAGTGTATATATTGTTTCAAATGAGTAGTAGGATACCCTTGATCATTGAATGAGGATAAATTAGGCATGATAAAGGTTGAAGAATAAGGATATTCAAATATATATCAAGTAAGGGGTTGTTCCTCTAATATATTCTTCTCATAGGTAGCCTCATGAGATAAAACTTTTAATTTAAGGGTATTCACTTTTTATTGAAGATCTCCCATAGTAGTCATGATAGAAAGTATATCAAAATTAGAAATTGGTAAATAGGTTGGGGTTTTTATCAAAGGTTGTAGACTACCACTTATATGAAACATAATATTAATAGACTCTTTATCACCTTATAAAGTAGGATCATCACATGGTTTTGCAACATTTAATAAAGAAGCAAGTATATCATTTTGAAAATCACAAAGGTTGATATTGTTATCATTCCAAGGTGACATATTACTTGAAATATCATGACATATAATGGGAGTAGGAAAAATAGTTCTACTTATAAATATATGTTCTTTTTTAGCAAAAAATGAAAAGGAGGGAGAAAATGAAACATTGTCTACTTATTTTACAACATTAAGAGAATGAAAGATGCAATTTTAAGTTTTAAATGTACTTTCCAAATAAGGGAGATAAAATCCAATGTCACTTTGTACTTTTGGTATATCATTATCATGTGAGAAAGATACATTTAATGCAACATTTTATTTTTTGTCATGCAATACACCTTGTATTTTCTTTGATTTATAGGTCTTGATTTTAGAAATAGATGAATCAAATCTACTTGACAATTTAGTTATATCTCCAAACCATGTATCTTTAATAATAGCTTTCTTTGGAATTTCACGTACATTTTAATTTTTCCATTCAAACAAAATAGCATAAGAAGTAGTGCATGCATTTGGATTATTTCAAAGTAGAAAAAAATAATTACTTTCACTAGTTTCATTTGAGGGATCTAAAAAAGGAATAATAATTTCAATATTAGAAACATTTGGCAAAGAAGGTACGCAATCATTATTTTCAAATTTTGCATCATTGAAAAGGTAAGAGGAGAATTTAAATTTCTCAACATTTACATAATTAGAAATAGAAGAGGAACATTCAATTTTTTAAACATTTGCATCATTGGAAATAGAAGAGGAACATTCAACTTTTGATTATCTAGAGAATTTATGAATGAAACATTTTGACTTTTAATATCATGGATGTTAATCTTTTACATATCTATTGTCTCAACCTTATTTGAAGAATTAACGAAATTGATCATTTTTAAATTTTTAGGCCATTCATCATAGGAACAAAAATAAATAGGTGAAGTAGGATCCTTGTATTCATATTTAAAAGGAAGAAAATCACACTTAACCATATGAAAGAATGTTATGATTATCAACATGTTCACTTATACTAGAATTTTCATAATTATATCTTTCATTATCATATTTATAAGCAAAAGAGGTGGTTTTAGCTTATTTATGACATGTGATGAGATATTCATATGTAATAAATTAGTCATCAAGAATTTTAAATATTTTATCCAAGATATTGGACATGATATGGACATGAAAAAGAGAACCCATAAGAACTCTAATATTAGATACAATTATAAAGCAAGAAAACACAAGTCCTAAATAAAAGAGATAAATAAACATTCCTTAATCTATGCATGTGCAAGAATTTTGATCTAAAAAATAAATATAAGAATCTAAAATAAAATGTTGATGGAGGAAGCCCTACATGGAAACTAGGGTTTGGCTCAACGTCATACGTCAGGTTCACCAATTGTTTAACCCTAAATTGAGATGGGTCGATATATTATAGGGTTAATAATATAGAAATGAATAAGCACAAGGGTGATAAACAAATCTATAGTAGGCTAATTAATTTTCAAACTCAAAGAAGTAATGTTTTGAATTTATAATATTGAGATATTCTAAAAATGGAAAGTATGGCTAGTGATTGATATTTTAATAAATTAGAAACAAGAGTACTTAGCTATTTTACTATGCACATGTAGATATAGGATGAAACCATATGGAAGTGAATTGAATCATGATCCTATAAAATTCATCATATTATATAAATTTACATTATGGAGCCTTGGATACTTGTATCAAATCTAGATGATTACGTTGACACTACTCTCTAATTTAGATTAGGTGTCCAATATGTAATATAAACTATATATGAGTGTGATCACTTATAAAAATTATGGGTTTTTTATCACATTTACTCTAGTATGTTTATATCTTACACATAGGTTGTCATTCTTTGTCAAATTATCAAACCCTAGCTTTTTTGCCACCATAGTGACCATGATAAAATAGGTTAATGGGCACATAATGTCAAGCTACCACAAGGACCCCTTTGTCAATGGGTGTTTCCTACATATCCAATAATTTTAATAGGGCCTCAAACTTCTGTATTTCTCCCCTATGTGTTGGTATGTATGTGTATCAAGATAAAACATATGATAAGCAAGTACATAGAGTGACCTACCTTGTAACTTGGTAATTATGGCTCATAGAATGCTCCTTCAGTACTCCAAACCTATAGATGGGTTTTTCCTATGATTGATATTGAAATAAGAGAGAATGGAGAAGTTTTTCTCACTTGAATTCTTGATTGGGTACCTTTGGTAAGTTACCTTATGAGTTTGTTAGATCTATGCTAGGTGAGGAATGAATGATGATTGATCTTATATATATGTCAATCACTTTTATAAATATCTAACATAAAATCACTTAGGTTGACCATAAAAATATGTTTCATTTGAAAATTTGATGGCTTTAGGGAACTAAACACTTAGTTTGGCACAAGACACTAGCGGTGATGTAGGTGTTTGACTAGGACATAAGTGTCTCAGAAGCTAGAAAAAAACTAAATGTGTATAACTTATAGATGATGTTAATAAGTAGGTTTATATCATTTTGAGAAGTACAAAAGACATGGTCATCAAAATAACACATTTTTAGACTAATAAATAAGTAATAGGCACAAGAGATAGAGGATGTGGGCCTTTCAATATCAAGGTCATAGGAACTGAAGGGTAAAACCATGAGAAAAAATTTCCAAGTATAAAAGACTAAGGTGGTATATAATTCATATTTAGTGTCTATAGTAAGATGTTAACATTGAAAATTATAACATATATAAAAGTGGTAGCATAGTAAGATTTGAATTTTTCATAAAAATTAAGAGGCAGATCTTATATAATGTATCAACTAAGATCATGTAATTAGTATGTTATTATGTTAAGAGTGCATGATATAGATCTTGAGACTTATCAAACTCATAAAGATCATCAAACATGCACACAACAAGCACAATGAATAAAAAATTAACATAAATATGCCAAGGGACAAAAAAAGGACATGTTCAAATGTCGTAAAGAACATGCATAGACATGATGAATATCACAAATAAGGGACATGTTCAAATATCCCATAGAATACACAAGATCTCATAGAGATGCATCAATCATGTATTTTTACACAAGTGCCAAGGGTCAAAACAATAGATAAGCCAATTTGTAATCTATTATGTACAAGTAAACAACATCACTGAAACATATAATTAGCCTAATCTATGCATATGCCATATGATCATATCCTAGAAAATAACATGTTAAAGTACACTATGTAAGATTAAAAATTTAGCAAGGTATTTTTTTATAATTCAAATATCAAATATATATGTGTTATATAATGATAACATTTACATACTATAACATGTGAATAACATGCCCCCAATTTAGCAAGGCTAAAGGGTAGAGGAGAATCCAACATCTTAATCTATGAAAATGTTTGTATGTCCTACATAACACTTCATATATTTCTGTGAGATGCATGTGTGATATAAAAATAATATGTTATCTACTAATCATTTGATAAATAACTTGTTTAAAAGATGTCAAATATATTTCTAATTATGCTCAGGGCCTAGCTTTGGATTTTTTGAAAATATTTTAATGTTTCTATATTTTTGAGAATATATGATTTTTTTCTAATTTTACAATATGAAAATAAGCAACAAAAACTGAGATGAAATAAGGTGTAAAAAATATAATAAAGGAGATAAATTTTGGATAGTTTATAGTGTCAATGAAATATGTGTACTAGCAAGGAATTGAATGGTTCGATAGAAAGAATTGCCCCATATGGAATTTGTATTACAACTATTATAAATCTATATGAGACTAAAAAATATATGCAAGTAATTCACTATGCATTCTCATTTCATCAAATGTACACTTGTATAAATAAGTCACGTGCATAAACAATAGAGTTTGTAAAAAAATGTTTTGCATGAAAAAATGGGAATTACATATAATGCCTACAAGAATAGTCTAGAAATTAATAGAATTAGAGCTTTGTATTTTAGAAATGCAAGTTTTGGGTAAAAAAAGACAAAGGAAAATAATGACCAAATAGTACATTGGTTTTTGATGTTTTTCTCCTATACTAAGCGATTTTGTCATGTAGGAAAAATGATAAAATTTTAGAAAACAATGTGCAAGCAGAGAGATAAGTGCCACTTTTAGCAAGATTGAATGTTGTTTAAATATTGTCCAAATCTAAAAGGAGAAAATAGAAGGGTCAAGATACCAACAATTCAATGAAATCAAATGGAATAGAAGAGGGGATAAGTTATCACAAATGCAATAGATGGAAGAAGAGGATACAATGATAAAAAATTGTGTACAATAAAAATTTTATGTATTTATTTTATTTTATTTGAACAATTTTATATTTTATCAATGCACAATTTATCCAATGATTTCATCAAGATAAGAATTGACCTAATAAATAATGAGTGGTAAATGTCTTACCTTAGTTGAGTGAAAAGTATCTAGTGTTCCAATATTAGAATCATAAAATGTATCATATTTAGTGATAAAGTTATCTAAATGACCATTAATGTGATATTGAGTAGAAGACATGGATCTAGGAAATGTAAGATTGCCTAAAGACTCATGAGATGATGTAGAATATTATGTCAATTGTTGGAACACTTGAGATAGATTCTTAGGATATGTTTAAAGTGTGTGTGCTTGTTGAAAATGAGATATTTTTTTTATAAACTTTTTTTTCTTATTTTTCACCTGTACCCATTTCAACTCTCTATTAGGAATATTATTGATTAGATGCAAAATTAATTTTTTGCTTGTGCTCATATGCATCATTAAATTGTGGTGGTAGATGGGGAGGAGGAGGAAGCATGGAATATATAAGATTCTCATACTTTATCCCCTAAAATAGTAAAAACTTGATTTCAAATAAATATATTTCAAACATTTATGAACTATATAAGGTATAAAAAATATTTTTTTCAACCATGGGCATCCTGAAATCATATAAAATATTCCATTTTGTGGTAAAAAACAAAGGGAGTGGATAATATAACATGGCCTACTTGAATAGGTAACATAATATGGCCTAAAGTGGATTTTTGCTTACCATTGAAAGTCTTAACACTTTTATTAGGTGCTTTTATGCCACTTTATGTGTAACCTAATAAATAAATCAAGGTAATTGTGCATGCATTTTCACTTGATCCATTATCGATTAGCACACTATGAATAGTTTGTTAATAAATATGATATATTATACATAAAGCATGAAAAGTGTAATCATAATCAACTATTTCACTATCATAAAAAGTAATCATAGGACATGATATAACATTTTTAAAAAAATATTTAATGTTATTTGGGTTTATACATAAAAACACTTTAGCAAATAATATTATTCAAATGTAGTATTGTATATATTCAGATCTAGGTAATGTATTATAGTATTTTGATAATAAAATTCATTTAATCAGATGCACTAAATATATAAATGATTATACATATACATAACTAATGGATAAGAGGGAGCATATCTTGTTTATTGTTCTATTTTAAACTTTTAATACTTATTATACCCTTCTCAATCCTGTAACCTAGCTCTATGTTCCATCCATTTAGGATTTTAACTATTTTTCTTCCTCAAACACTTTTGATAAATCTAGAAAATTGTGTCAATAATAGTGGCCTCCTATAGATGTTAGTGTCCCTCCCAAACTATAGACTCTTTTTTGGATCTATCAATTTCACTTTTCTATATTTTTTGTCTTCACTCTAGTGTATTTAGATCTAGTTCATAGACTATCACTCCTTGTCAAATATCAAAACCCTAGTTCTTCATCTTCATAGTGGTTGTGGAAAAAATGGGTTAGTGTGTACATAGTATTGAGTTAACAAAAATGCCCCTCTATTAGTGATTTTTACTTACATATCCAATACTTCAAAGAGGGCCTCATACTTATGTAGTTATTTCCTATATGTTGGCTTGTGTGTGTATCATGCAATGTTTGATAAGCAAGTACATAGAGTGACCTAGCTTATAACTTGTAAAATGTGACTCATGGGATTATCCTTCAATATTTTAGACCTATATATGTGATGTCCCTATGACTGATATGGAAATAAGAGAAAATAGGGAAGCTTATCTCACTTAAGTGCTTGATTGAATGCCTTTGATAAATTACCTTGTGAGACATAAGAAGGTACTGGGTGAGAAATGAATGAATATTGATTATATATTTATACCAATCCCTTTAGATAATATCTTACATTAAATAACTTATGTTGACCATAGTAATGTGTTTCATTTATAACTTGGATGACTTTAGAGTATTGGACATTTGTGTTGAGTAGGACATTTACGTTGACGTATGCATCTAGTTATGATGCAAGTGTTTGGGCAACTATAAAATAGGTGCATGTATAGAAATTAGAAATGCATAATATAAGTAAGTTTATATCATTTTTGGTATGATATAAGGTCTAATTCATTATAATAACATTGGTTAGACTAAGAAATAAGCAATAGGCATAAAGAGATAGTGTATATAAGCCTTTCAATAATGGGAAGGTCTAGAAGTTAAAGGTATATCCATGATATGTGTTTACAAAGTATATAAGATTGAGGTGCTATATGATTCAGCATTTTCCCCCACCCCCTAGTCTAGTAATGGAATTATTAGTTTAAATGAAAAGGAATGCATATCCGATTGTTTATAACACACCTTGCCTTTGCTTGAGTTTAACTTGAGTCTTTTCTAGTGACTGACCTGAAATTAAGAGCATGTTATAGTATAAAATTAGTGCATATAATCTGAAATGAAAAGCATTCAATTGATTAAAATTGAAAGAGAGCAAGGTTTAGGATTACACATGTGTATCGATACAATTGCCTTGCCTTTTATAAACTTTGATTTAAAAAAGATGTATCATTATGAATCATTAGAGTTATTATTATGAAAAATATAAAATCCATAAAGTGCATATATCTAGATAAATAGAGATTTGAGGACACATGCCCCTAGCTTTTGATAAAAGGTGAGTTTCCACCTAGTTTTTGATATTAGATCAATAATGCAACCCAATCATACTTATAACCTAGTGAGTATGAGTTAACCAAGCCAACTCACACTATAAATTTGGTGATGTTGGATGATGTAGTTCAGTTTAACCTATAAACTTGGTAAGATTTAGTGATTTAATCACCTCAAACATACCAAAATTGAACCAAGTACTATAATAGATTGGTTCAATACAGTCTGTAAAATTCCAACCTGATGGGTGATGACAATCTATAGAAATGTTTTAAAATCTAAAACTAATTTGATTTTTTAATTTTAGGAGCACATTTCATAACATGTTCACCTTATATATTTAACATGGTGAAACTATGTATAATAATGGTACCAATGTATATAATTATGCCATAGATGTGTACCTAAATCATATAACTATGCAATTTGGCTAATTTAAAAATAGTGTGTGGAGAACATGTTTCTAAAACATGCCCCCACTATAATCTAAAAATTAAAGACTAGTGTACATGTGGAGAAAATGTTTCCAAAATATGCCCCCACTGTATATCTAAATCTAAAAAGTGGTAGAAGTGTGGAGACCATGTTTCCATAACATGCCCCCATTATATATATGAATTTGAAAACTCGTGTAAGTGTGTAGAACATGTTTACATAGTATTCCCCCACGTTATATATAAATATGTGAAGAATGTCAAATCCATGCCTCTATGGCATGCCCCCACTAATATGACCCCCTTTTTGAGGTGAGGGGAAGTAGAAACTGGTAGTCAACTTACCTCAAAAAAATAAGATAATTGTATAATTTATGTATGAACCATGTAACATATAGAAGGAACATGTCTAGGTAGTTATGTCATTTAATTAATAGAAAATTTGATCACATAAATTCCTAATGTGCATGATATAGATCATGGTAACGTATAGATAGTAACAGTACAATCTCAACAAGAAATCAAGCACACACACAAGGGAAATAAAAATATAATGGTCCAAGAGACCTCAAACAAGGGGCGTGTTCAAATTTTGCATAGTCAAAGGGACATGACTTAGTAAAATGTACAAAAAAGCAAGAATGACATATTAAAATGTCAATATACAATAAGAGATGACATATTCAAAATTTGAAGAGGAAAACAATGGAGCATATTCAAATGGTCAAATAATAAAATCAAGACAATCAAGGATGTACATAAAGAAAAAGTATAAAAAATTGGTATAAACATATCATATTAGTCCCTAGATATTTGTGTTAATAATTTTTTTTAATTATATAGCATACCAAGTACAATGCAAAATATATAAGCATGGATAAAGGAATGTGTAAGTACATAAGCTCAAACATGATAATGTAAAATGGCCATAAAATGTCATAGCATGGATGTATCATGATCAAAGAATTAGATTCCCCCAATGTCCATACAACATAAGTAGAGGGAAGGCCCTATATCTAAAAAGTACATAAAACATGTATATGTGTATGCTTGAATCACACTCAAAAGATACATGAAATATATTTATATAGAAATAAATGATATGTTATCCATTAACATGGAACTAAGAACATAGATGCCAAGGAGCCAATAGAACATGAAAATACATAAATTATTTTTTTAATTTTTGAAATGTTTACTTATTTTGGTATTTTTGGAATATTTGAAAAGAAAAGACTATCCTGTGATCTCAAAATGAGGATGAGAATTTGTGATAAGTGGTAAATATGTAACCTGTCTCAAAAAAAGATGTGCCACATGTGTGCATAATATAATTAGGAACTATATTATGTTATTTTGGTAATTTTGTACTTGGTATCTTTTCTTCTCATGAATGTGTACTTTTAGTTATTTTTTCTTTGTGTATACTTTACTTGTACTTATTAAGTTTAATGGATATTTGGATATGATAAACTATATGGTAGTATAAAATAATTCAATTTACTAAAACTTGAAATTTAGTGATAATGAAGTAATCACCATATGCAATGGAGCCTAGATATAAATAAGAAAGATCAATTGTAATAATCATGTGGTATTGGAAATTTTGGTTTTGTTTTTGTTATTACAGCTGATGTATCTATAGAAATGTCCCATGAATATTTATGTGTTGGTTTAGGTACCCAAATCTATTTTATGTTTATGTCCCCTCCACATGTCCCTCTATAGGTAGCTTGATCAAGAAATGGTTCGTTATTAGGATCAGTGTGGTAAATATTAGTCTTGGTAGAGGGCACACTAGGCAAGGGACTTCTACTAGTGGTTATCTTTTGAAAAGGTTGATGGACCACATGTTCCTTAAAATGAGCAGCATGGGATGTCTTAAACCTCTTAGAATAACCTCTAGAAGAAGTGGGGGAAATAGATCTATATGTATCTTTACAAAATATAATAAGTCCCTGATTTTCCAACTGTGTAATCTTTTACTCGAGAGAAAAACAATCATTATCATGGTGCATGTTTATACCATGGTAAGTGCAAAATTGTTGTCCTTTAACCTTTTTAAATTTCTATGGTGGGTAATGAGAATTAGGAGTAATTTTTATTATCCATTTATCTAATAGTGTATGAAATCTATCATGTGGTTTATCTCAAAACCAATCAAACTAAAGTGGTTGCCTTTTTTGTAAAGGCACATGGTTTAATTGTAGGAGGTATTTTATAAGTATGTTCATTTCTTTTGTTTAATAATTTTATGGTTTGTTCTTTTATATGCATTGTTTATCTAATGAAGGTTTCTCAAGTGTTTCATGGCCCTTCTTAGGTTTCTTATTTTCCTTGAAAACATTATTTGTAACATGTTTGCCTTTTGGTGGAAAATAGGTAATTCTAGTTTGGTATTTGTCAAAGCACATGCACATTTATGCACATACCAATATAAAATATTGAATGAAGAGAAGGGATTATGAAATTCCATTTCTCTAAGTGGAAAATAATACCCCTAATAAATATTAATTATACTTCCGAATCTAAGGGGGTTTTATTTAAGGAATATCAGATATCCTTAAATCTAATAGCATAGTCTTGAAAGGATTTGTCCTTATTTTAAATTAAGGTCTACAAAAGTTCTAATGGCAGCTTGGGTATTATGTACTTATGTAAATGAGATAATAGTACATCCTCAAGTTTTTTAAAGGTTGATAAGGAACCATTTAGGAGTGTATATAACTAATCAAGAGCCTCTTGATCTAAACTTCTATGGAAAGTTTTTAATAATAAGCATCCATCTTCAGCCCAATGTTTAAAGGAGTGTATGTATTGTTTAAAATGAATTACAAGATCTCCTTTGCCATAAAAATAAGATAATATAGGCATGATAAAGGTGGAAGGATATGGATAATCAAAAATATCTCTAGTAATGGGTTGGTCCTCTAAGATATATTATCATTAAAAGTAGCCTCATGGGAGGAAAATTACAACTTTGAAGAGTCATTTGTTATTGAATATATCCCATGGTAATAATTACAGATAAAATGTCACTAAGAAGTGTTGGTAAAGAGGTTTAATAATTTATTCAAGGTTGTAATTTTCCATCCATATGGAATATATGAATAATAGGTTGTTTATCACCCTCATTATATTTTAACAGAGGATCATCATGTGGTTTGTAAAGATTACATAAAGGAATATCCACATTGCATAATGATTCAAGAGAGATAATTATTTCACTTTGGATATAATGAAGGTTAATGCAATCATTATTTTAAAGGACATGAGTAATTGGATTGTTGGTATAAGTAATATGGATGGAATGTGTAATATCATTATTTTCATCTATAATTGGAACATGATTTTTACCAAAAAATGTAAATGAGGGAGAGAGAGGAATGTTCTCTATTTTGATTTAAATATTATCATAGGAAGGAAAGATGCAAGATTCATTTTCATTTTTGAACTTGAAATAAAAAGGGGTATAAGATGAAATATCACTTTATACTTTAGGTACATCATTGTTATATGAGAAAAGAAAATTTGCATAACTATAATTTACATCATTATTATTTTCCTTAGGAAATTATTTCATTGGGAAAACTTTAGCAAATATGTTTTGTTATTACTTTTGAATTGAATGAAAATTATAAGAACATGTGTCTCCACTACTTTGGCTAGTATTATAATTTTCATCTTTATAATCTAAAAGAATAATAAGATAATTAGTACATGAAATTGTATCATTGAGAAATAGAGAGAGAAGTATTTTCACTAATTTCATTTGAGTGATCTAAATAAGGAACAAGATTTTACATATTGTCATTACTTTGGAATGAAGGCACATTGTTGGGTATTTTTCCTTAAATTCACATAAATAAGTATTATTTATGTTACCAATAGAAATAAAAATCCAATGAGCTTGTGCAATGGCATATCACATGAGGAATAACCTCACATGCTCACCCAAGGCATGTAACCTAGACCGGTCCCCACACTATGGTCTTATATGCCTACTCTTGCACCCTTGCTCTTCTACTCTTATAGCTTCAAAATAATTAGAATATATTATTAAAAAACTTAGGTCCAACATCACCCCAGACTAAATTAATGGTCTATCCCAGACTAAATCAATAGTCCATCCCAAACTATGTTGTAGGTTCCTTAGTTGTAAAAAATATGGGATGTGCTTATTGTACTTGGTACTTAAGCTCCTCCCACTAGTTGAGGACTATCTAAAAATTAGATGTAATAAATTCCACTTTACTTTTTAGTTTTTTCATCTCCTCAAGTTGATCTAAATAAATATCTACTCTAGTTTTTAGATTCTCAAGGTGAGTAATTATGACTTTGTGAGTGTCCTCAAGTACCCCAACCTCTACCAAAACTTGTCCTCACAACACTGAGAAACTAGCATGTAACTACTATTGATTGGCACTTATTTTTGATTTTAGTTATTTGACATCCTAGAATATATTTACTTTTAGATTATAAACATCCATTATCCTAATTTATAATAAGAATTCTATTAAAATCAAATGCATGAGCATGCACTATGGTGGGGAAATTGGGTGTATTTGGATCAGGTTTTATAATAAATGTTTTTTCCTAATTATTATGTCCATCCCTATGTCAGTGAATGACATGAATAAATGGCTAGGGATTAATCATCATGATTTTATGCCCTCTTGTGGATTTTTTTATCACTTCTAGTATCCTCATGTTTACCTCTAAGATCACTACCTCTCATAGTCTTATGACTAGTTTCATCATACTTACGCTTATATAGTTCTCATTATCTGAATTCCATATTGAACTACAAATCCCATACCAATGTATACCCATCCATTTCCCCACCAATCATGGTGATCATGCATGAAAGACTTTAGTCATCTATGAGGAAGTTCTAAAGTCTAGAATCAACCATAAGTTTCTTAATTGATAAATTAAATTATTTGAGATACCTCCGACATGGTTCCTTCAAAAAGTTGAACTATGGTTCCTTTGGACAAGAGTATGTAGAGACAACATATTTCAAAATGTAGTTATTGACTACTCCTTTCCACCACACATCCACTGCACATGTCTAAGTATTTTTTAGCTATGCTAAGGTTGTTTATCACTCTATTGACCAAAGATCCTTCCATCTATATTTTCTTGAATGGTCTTATGTATATGCCAAAATCCAAAAATGCAAGTGAATAGGTGATTCTAAAAAGAATATTTCATATATGGAATCATATAAGTGCTTCTCCATACATGTGCATATAAAAACTCCTAGTTCAAGATACTAAAGTGAAAATTTCTCCTTTACAGTACCAACCTAGCACTCAATGTTTTCTAAAGATAGTCTCTCATGCATGTTTATACCATCATGTTAATAAATGAAATGTGAACTAAAAATAAAACTAAAAAATGTTGGGTCCTTTTCTTTAAATTCACATAACTAAGTATTATCTATGCTCTCAATAGAAATAAAATGTCAATGAGGTTGCATGCTAGCATATCATGCAAGAAGTAAGCTCACATACTCACCCAAGGCATATAGCCTAGACCTATCCTTATCGATTATACCACATGATCGTGGTTAGATAACTCTATCTTACTTAGGCATTTGATTTACTATATTTAGTTATTATTACTACCAACATTAGTCTGGAGTTAGTCATTTAATGAATTCATAAAATGCATATAACTATTATCATAAGAGTAAAGTTAACACTATAGAGTTCAATACATAATAATTTGTTGTCAAGTAAGGATTATATTGCTTTCATTGAATAATATTACAAGATGTTTCATTCATTACACTATCTCATCAATTTTATATTGATAACCACTTCATAATTACATCTGATAGTATTAAAAACAAATCTAATAATGAATATATCAACTCCAACCATGACAAAAACACTTTATAAATCAAGCTAAGGGGTATTTATACACAAGTAAACCCTCAAATTTGATTACATCAAAAATAAAAAAGGGATTACTAACCAATGTTCATTAACAATAATTAATTATGGAGAGACATTATAAATAATTCCTATTGACTTGAGCCTAACTACCACTAAATGCCCTATCTATACTAGATATTAATGTTCATGTTCCTCTTTTTTCATAGACTAGTTCTAGATTTCCACTCTCATTAATCTCTGCTACTTTTGTGAACTAATTTGTAACCTCTTCCACTCCTTGTGCTCTTATCCTAGTCTTGTACTTCTCTAAGTCTTGCATCTTATGCTCATTTTCCTCTTCCTTGTCTTTTGCAACTTGCCCTTTTGCACAAAGGTCTTCTACACTGTTCCTTTATGTTTCAATTTTTCACATCATTTTCTCACATGTTATGGTCCTACATTCATTCTCTTGTGTCCTTGGTCTTTCACGCTTATGTCTCTAATATACTTAGAATATATTATTATAAAATTTGGCTCCAGCATCACCCCAAAATAAACTAATAGTCTATCCTAGACTATGTTAAAGGTTCCTTAGTTATCAAAAATGTAATATCTTGTTGTTGTACTTAGCACTTAAGCTCCTCCCAATGGTTGAGGGCTATTTGAATATTAGGAGTAATAAATTCCACTTCACTTTTCAATTTCTTTATCTCTTTGAGATGTTCCAAATAAGTATTTGTTTTAGTTGTCAAAGTCTCAAGTTGAGTAGTTGCAACTTTGTGAGCATCCTCAAGTGCCCTGGCCTCTACCAAAACTTATCCTCACAATGATAAAAAACTATCATTTAGTTATTGTAAATGCGCACTTATTTATGCTTCCAATTATTAGATGTTTTAGAATACTTTTGCACATTAGTCAATGTCCTTGATGCTTAGAGTGTTCTTAACCAATTTCTAGTGTTTTTGTTTTTTGGATAGCAATTATGATTCTAAAATTTTACTTGGCCATGTTAAGTTGACAAAAACCCCATTGGAGATGGGAATGGTGGCACTCAATTTATTAAAAAAATCACATAAGATATCCATAGCCTAGGTGAACTATGTGGCATCCCATAGTTTCTTTTGTTTAAGATCCACCTTATTTTTACATTTCTTCAACAAAAGGTCCTCAGGCATTTCCAATTTATTAATTTCCTCACCAATAATGGGAATTCCATCCATGAGTTAGTTCACTTCTAAAATTTTTTTTGTAAAGGCCTAAATTCTTAAGTCAATCTGTTTTGATTGCATCCAGTTACCACTTAAGTTCTTCAACTTCGTATTTAATCTTGCATTCATCATGCTCTTCTTTGTAGAGCCAAATTACCTCCCAATGTTTGATACAAGTCTAGCCCACTCTATGTCCATTGATAATGTTTTATTGAGAAACCTCTAAGGAAAACTTAATAAGTATCATGCCCATTTACATTGGAGAGTGAATCATGGGACTTATCTAGAGAATGTTTGGAACACCTACCACTTATGGGTTTATGTTATTAATATCCCCTATAAGCTCAAATCATTATTCATCATGATACACTTCTATCATAAAGGACATCTCATGTCAATTTTTATCTATAGACTCATGTTTGAGGGAAAATTCCCATGAATATAGTCACTTGTTTAGTGTGTCCTACTAGAACACAATATGAATGGGAGGTTCTCAATTTACCTATTATTGTTGTTATGCCTCCTTCATTGATTCCTTACCATTCTAGGGGTTACACTTTAAATCAATGATTTTGAGACTCTTATCTCATTACTCATTGGCATCAATGCCAAGGTATTCCTTATTGGGGCCTTTTCCACTGTATACTTATTCTAATGTTGTAATTTAAATGTCCACTTATTGCTCAGCCATAGGATGTTCCTCACTGGGCACAGTAGTCTGCTCTTCACTAAGCTCATGAGTTTGTTCCTCACTTAGCTTGAGAGTGGGATCTTTTGCAAGTTGGAATTTTGAACATGCCTCACTTATGTTTGGAATCACCATTCAAGGCACTTCATGTTCAAGCTCTACCTAAATAGTCGATTGGGATGCAATGATGTCCTCTTACTTTATAGGTAAACCATGTGTCTTTAGTGGTGATGAGGCCTATTTTTGGTATTTTGGAATGACCCTAGGTTGGTCCTGCATTCTATTATAATTATAGGCCTTAGGTCTTGGCTTTTTCTCTTTTATCCATGCCCTCACCTCTACACATTTTTTTATTGGGGAAGTGGTAATTTTTTCACTTCTCAACCTCTCGATGTTTTCTTTTATGGTTTGATCATATAGAAAATCACCTAGTTTTTCCCTTGCATGATTATCCTATAGGGATTAAGGTTAGTCTTGTCATATTTGTGCTTATCTACATATGCATGCCTCCCTAGGTAAACATAAATATTGAAAAAAGTATGGATCTAAACATCAATCTTGTCTACATCAATATTTATGGGGTGCACATTTGAAATGTGATTTATCGAGTCCATGAATTATATGGTATTGAAATCATATGGTAATTTAAGCCTCCCTAATAATTTGTATGTGGTTTTCATCTAGATTTATGTGAGATAATAATGTTTCTTTAAATAAAACTAAGAATAGGATACC
Organism: Torreya grandis; assembly: GCA_037957365.1. NCBI lineage: Eukaryota > Viridiplantae > Streptophyta > Pinopsida > Cupressales > Taxaceae > Torreya > Torreya grandis. Next base: position 2,767,344 of record JARHVA010000790.1, read on the forward strand.
ACATACACTAATAACTCTTTGGGTACATGTCACTCATTCCTAAATGCCTCCTTCATGCCATCAAACTAATCCTTCATCTTTGATTTGTAATTAGATTTGATGGTGTCAGGGAAAGTGAATATCTTGAACCATTTGGTAGGGGGCTTATGTTTTGGTGGATAAATACACTTTAGTTATTTACCTAGGTACTCTACAATGCCAATCTCATCAAAAGAATTAGAAAAAATATGCCCCAAGGTAAACTTGTGGTTGGGTAGATGATGTGCCTTATCACATTATGCTAATATTCTCTACAAAGTATAGGGATTAATTATATTTTGTCCCCTTGGCCATTTGGATGGCTACATAGAGGTATGTCATCTCCACATCCTTCCACCTATCTACACCCCTTAGTTTTTTTATGGCTAAGTGCATCACTATTCAAATTATGGGATCCTCTAGGCTAGTAATGTACATATTGTGGCCTTATTTATTATACTTTAGTGTCACTATCATTTTATCAATTATTGATTGATCTTTAAGGTTTATGTCAAGATCAAATCTAGAATAAAGTAACATAGTTACTTGTTAGGAATATATAATGCAGAGCAATATTAATGAATAAAGATAGAAATAAAATGCAAAAAACACAATGTAATAAAGACATAGATTTAACGTGGTTCACCAAATATGGGCTATGTCCACATAGAAATCACCAATCCTTCTTATTATTTAGTCCAAAAAATGAAGGGGAAAACCTACAATACATCCACTATAATATCCTCTTCACTCACACATAATATGCTACCATGATTACAATTCTCTCATATGAAAGGAGGATTACATATTAGGGAAAAAATTCACAAACATAATTTACATCATTAGATCTATGACCTAATGGTGAATGGTCTAGATTTACGATGAAATTATAAAAAAAATTTATGTTTTTTTTTCAAAAAAATTGCTTTGGGGGTTCTACCCCCAAACCCCCACCAGTGGGGCTTTCAAGTAGGTCATCACCCCCTTGGACCCCCATGACAACCTTAGTGGGGGGAATTTCCCCCCCACACACCCTATCAAGAATCAGGCATTATAATAAGATCAGGGTCCACCATCTAACAATCTCCCACTTGGAGACTGATTATAATATTTTACAATGCTTTTTTAAAAATATTTTAAATTATAATGCTTTTTTAACAAAATTTTGCTTCGAGGGTACACCCCCAAACCCCTACTAGGGGGATTTCAAGTAGGTCATCACCCCCTTGGACCCCCATGGCAACCATAGTGGGGGGGCATTTCCCCCCCACACCCCCTTGTCAGGAATCAGGCATTATAATAAGATCAAGCTCCACCATCTAATAATCTCCCACTTGGAGACTAATTATTACAACTCCACTGCTACAAGTCTTCCTTTGACTTTTCTTTGAACTTTGATCTTGGCATGTTTCTCATCTTCCATGTTATCCCTAAAGACCTATTGAAGCTGAACAAATCTCTAGCTTCTCCTTTGTGTCTGCTTTTGTTAGCATATCTATAGTATTCTAAATTGTATGGATATTTTCCATCTTTAGTTGACCATCCTCCAAAACTAAATGAATGTAGTGAAACTTGAGTTATATATGTTTAATTATTGAGTGGAATGCCAAGTTCTTTTTTAAATGAATCACACTCTAGCTAACATTGTAAAACTTGAAATCTTCCTACTTATTCCTCAACTCTTCCATGAACTATTTCATGCATATCATCACCTTGCTAGATTCTATAGCTATAACATACTCTACCTCTATAGTTGACAAAGCAACTATCTTTTGCAATTTTGAAATCCAACTAACTATGGTATCACTTATAGTGAAAACATAACCTGTGGTGCTTCTCTTGCCATCTAAATCTCTAGCCATGTTTGCATCAACATATCCTTGTAAGGTAACATTTTAACCTTCATAGTGCAATCATCTATTACAGGTCCCTCTCAATTACTTGAGAATCCACTTGACTACATCCCAATGCTCCTTTCTTAGATTATTCATAAACCTATTGAAAACTCCCACTGCATGAGCAATATCTAGTTTTGTGTACACCATAACATACATCAAACTTCCAACTAATGAAGCATAGGACAATTTAGACATATAATTGATTTCTTCCTATGTTTTAGGACATTGTTCCTTCCTTAATTTGAAGTTCCCTCTCAAAAGTGTACTCATTAGTTTTTCATCTTGCATATTAAACCTGACTAACACCTTCTTGATGTATTCTTCTTGAGACAATGTCAATTTTCTATTTTTCCTATCTCTTGTTATTCTCATACCAAGGATTTGCTTTGAAACAAACAAATCCTACATTGTAAATGAATTTTCTAGTTTTATTTTGATCTTATTTATATCATTCATATTAGACCCTGTAACAAGCATGTCATCTACATAAAATAACAACACAAAAGCTATCATTATCTAATCTCTTAAAGTAAACATAGTGGTTATAATTGCATCTACTATAACCTTGTTTAGTCATAAACATGTCAAAATTCAATTACCACTATCTTGGAGCTTGATTTAGGCCATACAAACTCTTCTTCAACTTGCACACCATTTTCTCCTTATCTTTGAATTTGTAATTGGTTGCTCCATATATATTTCCTCCTCCAAGTCACCATGAAGGAAAGTTATCTTCACATC
>JARHVA010000790.1:2775000-3037500 GCA_037957365.1 Torreya grandis
TACTCACACCACTCCATCATTAATAATTAAATGTCACATCCTTCATCTGAGAGTTATTATGCCTTCCCCTTAGTGCATGCTAGTTATAATAATTCAAATTTTCCATTTTCATGGTGGGAACTGCCTCTTCCATTTTAACTCATCTTGTAATGATGTTTCTTTTATTATCTTTGTTTTACTTACCTAGGTCATGTGACACCTCTTTCATGCCTTGCATTACCTCTTGTGCACATCCCTCAAGCACCCTATTTTATGCACCTTCTCCTTGCATCATATCTTGTGCACCCCATTGTCTTATAAGCTCCTTGATCTTGCTTTATGATCCCACATGGTTTTTCAATCATTTTTTAATTTGATTCCTTCATGCACTTCCTCTTATATGCTTCCCATTGCATGATTCCTTTTGTGCACTTCCTTTACACATTTTTAGCTTAAGTAGCATATCCATCTCTAAAACCTACACCACATTAAAATATGTGTGATGGTCTTCCACATCATAACTTAGTGAAATTCATGTCAATAAAAATAGAGAAATGGATTACAAAATACCAGAGTATCAAAAGGTGTCAAACCGATTAAAAAAGGCATGCAACCAATGCCATGCTTATTTAAAAAATTAAACAAAGTCATAAACTATTCTAGCAACATACACCTTATTCATTGAATTAAATAATTACATATAAGGGTAGGGCCATAGTTGAATACCATTAAAATGGACTATTAGGAATTGGATATTAAACCTCTTTAGTTTGTAAGCACCCATTAGAAGGATAACATGAATAATAAATGGACCATTCCACTAGATCCATAATTTATCTGAGTGGCATGCAAATTTTGAATCATAAATTAAGACATGCATACTAGGATGAGATACTTTGATTATATGTCAATCATGCTAGGATTTTTGTTTTTAATTCTCAACTCCTTGGATCAACTATTCAAGGAAGCATGTTTCATATAGATGAAGTAGATCTCCCATGTGCAATTTTAGTGAATTATCATCATCTAATCAGCTAATGGGTATAATACGTAAAGAGGGCACAAGGAACTCTATTGGTAATATTATTTCAATGTCAAAGACAAGATTAAAAGGAGTACTTTTGTTCAACCTTGTGTATGTGGTTTGATATGCCCATAAGATGGTAGAAAATTTATGATCCCAATTAGTATGATCGATGTTACACATCTTGGTCATTGTGTTACCTAGGATATTGTTAAATACTTCAGTTATGCCATTAGATTGAGGGTGTTATGGCATGGACTTATGGTGCACAATCATAAACTTAGTCAAGATAATATGCATTATTTCATTTAGAAAGTGAGTACCATGATCACTTATTAAACTTAAGAGACATACATAAATTTTAATTATATTTTACCATAGAAATATAGTAGCATTCATATCAATACAATAACATATATATGCTACTTTAACCCAACATGTTAGATAGTTTATGGTAGTAATAAAGGAGCATGTGCTAGTCCATCTTGTATTAGGCTTAATGGACTCAAAAAAATTAATAGCCCATTTATCAAATGTTTCATGAGAAAGTATTAGATGAAGAGGCATAACATCCATTTTATTTCATTTACTTATGCACTGATGGATATCACATTGGTGTGCATAAGCTTTGGCATCTTTAAACAGGGTGGGCTGCCACAATCTAGCTAGTAGAACCTTTCATGATGTGGTGTCACCAACATAATATCCTCCTGAAACACCCTCATAGACTTATTGAAGGACTTATATGTGCTCATTATACATTGCACACCTTTGTAGTACTTCATCCTAGCCAAGTTTCTAAGGTCTCCAATAAGCTAGAAAAGGGAAATACACACAGTGAGTTATTTCTCTATTAGGTGTTGAGGTGGTCAAGCACTTAGCCTATTATAATAAAATCCACATTTTTTTATAATTCCTCAAGTATGAATATGACTTGAAAAGTTTCACATCAAGTAAATCATCCTCTATGGCATGTGGTGGTTCACTAGATTAGACACATGAGAGATGGTTGGGTCTAAAATTAACTTTGCCTAGTTTTATGACCACAAAGAACTAGAATTCCTAAAAAATAACAATCCATCAATAGATATTTTCATGCAATACTAGATTATTTACCAAATAACTGATTGCTTCATGATCTATATAGAAGACAAATGTGGTTTCCAATAAGTATTGGTGAAACTTTTGAAGTGCATAAACTATAGACAAGGCCTCATAGTCAGTTATGGAGTAGTTCCATTCCACTAGTGTGAGATTTTAGTTGGAAAAAGAGATAGGATGATCAACTAGGATAGCACCCATAGCCATGCCTGAGGCATAAACATGCACATTAAATGGTTGGTTATAGTTTGAGAACTAGAGAATGGGCATAGTTACTATTTTTTCCTTCAAAGCCTCAAAGGCTTATTAGTGTTAAATCATCCATACGAATAGGTCATTGTGTTTGAGTAGTTTTTCCAATGATTTTTTTAGGTTATCATAACCCCAAATAAACTTTTTATAGTACCACATGTGACCTAATAAGGTGAGGACCTCACATTGAGTGGTTAGGGGTAGGAGTTAGACAATAACCAAAATCTTGGTTGGGTCTACTATTAGTCCATCCTGACAAATTATGTGCCCCAAAAAAATCTCAAAAGTTGTGGTAAAGATGAATTTATTAATATTTAAAGAAATATAAAGTTCATGGTAGTGCTCAAGAATGACGCACATGTTATTATAGTGATCATACAGTAGACTATACATGTCCAGTCATCCAAGTATACTTGAAGGAACTTGTGAATAAATTCATGAACATTTATGTTAAGATGTGTGAGATCACTATGGATGCATTATTTAGGCCAAAGGGCATAAAATTATATGCAAACAAACCTTATTTATTCATAAAATTTTTCTTTGACTTGTCTTCTTTAGTAATTTGGACTTGGTGATGGCCAAAAAATCCATCGATGAATGTGTAGATCTTGCACCCATAAACACCTTCCAAAATTTCTTTGGTGAAAGGTATTGGGAAAAACATAATGCATTGAGTAGATTTTAGTCCACATAAATTCAAATACAACCATACTTATTAATTTTGATCACCATTAGACTAACCCATTCAAATTTATCAATGTGAGTCATAACTTTAGCATGTAATATGCTATCAATTTCCTCTTTGACCTAAGTGCATAGATTTGGGTTCATTCGATATGGTCATTTCATTAATGATTGAGCACCTTCTACCAACTTCATGTTAATTTAACCCATTAATGGATTCACTAATTTCATTTCTATGAAGTTGCATGGGAAAATTTATTGGTAATCATGCAAAATTTCAATGATATTGGTTATCTTAACATTAGACCAATAATTCCACACCATGGCTAGTTTAGGTGCATCATCCATTCCAATGTTTTTTTGAACCATTTGGAGTGGTAATAAATATGATTTATACTTAAACTATAGCATATATTTGACATCACATGCCCCATTTTTTATATGTAGATATAAGTGTTTAAATGATGGATCTAGTTGATCAGAACTGGTACCCTTATCAACTTGGAACACAACCTTTTGCTTACACTTTTAGATATTTCATTTATAGTAATATTCAAATTGGATGTTCAATTCTAATCAAGTGATGGTAGGAGTATCATGTTCTTATAATATGGCCAAATTATCCTTAGTTGTGGCATACATGAGCCATATCTAATCTTTAACTGGTCCCTAATTATGCAAAACTACTTAATGTATCACTTGTAAAGACAAATTCAAATCCATTTGTGTTAAATAAAATGAAAAGGTGTCAATCAAACTATGTTTGATGCACTATCAGGTAATTATTTCTATCCATGTTTCTTGGTGAATGTACCATGCCCTAACCCAGGCATGTAGGGTACTATAGAATGCATGTACCCATAATAATTCTAGTAAAAATGTTTATTCATTACTCCAAAGGCTTTCACATTTTGTTATATGTTGTTCCAAAGAAGTAATACCACTATAACTTGTGAACATAGGATTGCAATAAGGAGAGATTAGTATGGTGTTAGTGAATGAAATCAAAATTTAAATAAAACACATTAACGCTAACAGCTTAAGCCTATCTCAAGGGGAGCATAATAACAAAACTAAATGAAAAAAATATCTAGAAATAAAATGACAAAATAAATACTTTACCTTCTTTAGATACTCTAAATAGTTTGTTCAAGTGGCTTGCTCTACTTGTGCTCAATGAGTCATCATCAAAGGATGCTTGGCTATCTCCTCTTCTCTTTGGCACTTTTGGCTTGTGATGGATTTGGGTTGGCTCACCAATTAGGCATGATAAAACTACATCAATGACTTGAGAGGAATTTTTAACATTATAAGTTTACACCAAAAGAGCTTAAAATTCAACAAATAAGGCCTTCTATTTATAGATTTTTGAGAATGATCAGAATGAACCTGAATCATCCATCTCAAAATGAAGATATGTGGATAAGAATCCATTCAATTTTAGGGGATAAAATAAATAAATACCCTCATAAATATTTATGATAGAGAGGCATTAAAGAGGCATGGAAGGTCTTAATGAGGCTTGGGAGGACTTAATGAGATATTTTATGCATTTATGGCCTAGGGATGCCTTCCCAAGAAATGATGTCACTTGATGATGTAGTTATTTAATATCAATTTCCAAAAAGAAATAATCAACAAGTTTCATATAAAATTAACTTAATCTTTTAATTCCAATTGATTACTCTTAAACATGATTAGTCAACTTTGATGTAAATCTTGGCAATTTGTGCACAAATTAGTTAAATTGGTCAAAATGTCATATTATTGGCTTGAAATTTGAATGGATTGAAATTAGATGGTGATGTTAAATTCATTGGATCCATTAACACATTTAGGATGTTGATGACACAAAATAACAAAGGCACGTGTCTCATGTAATAAAATTGGTAGAAAGAGCAATCCAGAGCACCCAAGTGCAAAAATGTCATTTTGACTCAAAATGATCTAATCAAAGTTAGTTGTCTCATCAATTGCATTGCCCCATTTAGGGATACTTTGGCCAAAATTATCACTTGAATATTATAAGTTTAAATCTTTTAGCATATTTTAGTGTTTTTAGGCCAAATTATGATATTTACTAGATATTGGTCTGAAACTTAGTTGGAGGTTATTGGTGGCCAATTTTAGGTGTCTATAGTTTGCCCATGTTTGGGAAGGCATTAAAAGTTATAAGCATAGTAACATCTTCTCAAAGAATTAAAATGTCCTATATGTCTACAACTTCAATGGCAATGGATGAAATATATGATACCCCCTCAAGGGAATGGTTGGCATAAGTAGGTCAACAAATAGTCCATCAAAAGAAAGAAGAGAAATGAGGGGACCAAATATATGAATATGATGGGGTGAGAATACAATGAATACAAGTGGGATAGTGTATAATGGTTTGCCCAAAGGTGGTTATAAGCATTGTACCTGAATAGTGGTAATGTGGTATGATAACACAATGATTTTCCCAAAGACGGTTATAATTATTGAGAAGATGGAGTTGTTCCATTTAGGACAGACAACCAAGATAACAACATGCCCCTATTTGGTCAAAAAGAAAGTAAATTTGGTGAGAACACAATTATTTTCCCAAAGGTAGTTATAATCATTGAGAAATGTAGGTGGAATGGTGTATAATGGTTTTTTCAAAGGCAGTTATAATCATTAAACTCTAATTATGGAGAAAATGATTGATTGGTTGATGATGATGATAAATTAACATAGATGGTAATGATGAATTGGAATAACCTGCTAGTAGGGAGATGCTCATCTGAACTAACAAAGGTTGAAATTTTTTTGTTTGTTAATTACTCTATTTGGGATATGATTGGAATTGGATTGGGATGCCAATGTCAAGGAGATGTTGGTGCCTTCATTACTGAGTAGACTTCTTAAAATTTGTTTGCTTTTTTTTTTTTTTTTTTTTTTGTAGCGCTTGATGGTAGTCATCATGATAGAACACCATGATGAATAGGCCAAAAGATGCATAAGGACTGACTCCCAAAATCTAACATTCAAGGGAAAATAAAGCACTAATGATAAAAACAATAATGACCATGTAAACATACGAATATGGATGGATTCAAGGTATATATGTGCAAGGAATCACCCAATGGACACACCTAGACTAAATCAAGGCAATAGTGTTGAAATTAAACAAATAGGCACAAAAACAACAAACAAAAAACCAAGCAAACAAATAATAGTTATTCCTAATGTTAGTACAAAAAACATGACTTAAACCTATGCAACAAATATTACCCCTATAAAATAGGTGAAAACTTAGCAAACAAACATGATGGGGGAAAAAGAAAAGGAAGGGGGTGGTTGAGCTATCCCCATATGCAATAAGCAAGTAGATTTTGCCTACATAGTTCCATGGACATAATATCCAATAAAAACTTTAGGCCAAAATGTAGTTTTCCCAAGAAATGGGAATAAAATTATAACTAATGAAAAAAAACATAGTGGATGAGATATAAGAATAGGAATGGAATCACAAAATGGTGAGAGCATGGGAGAAAAGGCCAAAAAGGATGGGGAAACTAAGTGACAAATTATTTGCTTGTAACTTAGTAAGGGTTCCCAGAATCCTTAAGGTAAAGAAGTGGTTAATATTTTTGGTTTTTCTAAATGATTTTATAAATATTTTTGTAATTTTGTAGGTATCTCAAGTTAATGGAGGATGAAAAGATACTAAATGGTTCAATCTTGTAAAATAGTTTAAGCATTACTTATGTTGCTCATAAAATGGTGATAGCATGGCTTAGGTTACATTTAAAATGGTGAGAACATGGATTATGGTAAATGAGATGACCTCAATAAGTATCAAGCACTACCTACATAGTCCTAGGATGGGACCTCAAGTCACTATAGTTATGTCTTATAGTTGAGGGATCTGACTAGTGCAGCAGTTAATTCAAACAAAATAGGCACAGTTAGTATAAAGGCATAGTACGGCATAGGAAATGGCTATTTGGTACATTAAAGCATGATAAAAAAGCATTGACCCTATTTTATCCATAGGTGGTTATAACTAGGATACAATGGCATAGGTTAAAGATACTAATTTTCCCATAGGTGGTTATAATTAGTAATAAGACTGATGAGACATTGATTTGCCCATAAGCAGTTATAATCAGGCACACTTGGTAGAGAGAATAGAACAAGAAATGAAAGATGAAACTTCCAAACTATTGTCTTACTACTCTAAAATACTACTTCTATTTAGAATGTGTGAAACAACTACTGAAACCATATCTGAATCCTCTTGTTGAATGTGGTGCTAGAATGAATAGAATAGAACCAAGGTCATAGGGCCAAGTAGGGAGGGAGAAATGAACTCAATTGATGAGAAGGTATGGTAAAATGGATAGGTGATAGTAGAAAGTGATAGGTTGGTAGGATGATAGGATGGTAAAAATGGTATAATACAAATAAGATTGATAAAATGATACAACTTGAAATGATCTTTATAGACAATAAACCAAGTCACTCAAGCGTAATACCATTTCAAGTGGATAATGTTCATTATCTCATTAAGTTCTTGTCTATCTAGTGTGGCAAGATTGTATGATCCTATTACATAATTTGTCATAATGATGAAAGGACCAACCCAGTTGAGTTTGAACTTACCTTTGTGTTTCTTTTTAGCCATGGTATTATTTTGATTCTCTTTAAGGATAAGATCACCAAGTTCAAATTCTCTATGTTTCATGCACCGATTTTAGTATCCTCAAAGTTGGTTCTAATAGGCTTGAAGATTATTCACTGCATCCATGCTTTTCTCATCAAGTATCTCTATTTCTTATAGGTGAGCTATTTGATAGTCAGTATCATCTAGGACATGCTTGAAAGAGAAGCATAGAGAAGGAAACTCAACCTCAATGAGAAGAATGGCCTCAGTGCCATAAATAAGTGAATATGGAGTGGCTCCTATGGGTGTATAGTGATTGGTGTAGTATGCCCAAAGGGCAAAAAATATATAAATGTACTAATAATGATCAACATCATTGAAAATCTTTTTTAAAATCTTAACAATGGTTTTATTCAATGCTTCATCTTGGGCATTATCTTGAAGGTAATATGCCATAAAAAAGTGTTTTGTGATGCTGTATTCAGTACATAGCTTTTTGACATCCTTGTTCTTAAATGATCCTCCATTATTAGATATAATGTCAAAGGGGATACCATAGCAAAAAATGAGATGGTTAAAAATGAACATGGAAATTTGCTTTCTAATCATGTAAGTGAGGGGTATATCTTCAACCCACTTCATGAAATATTCGGTGGTAGTAAGAATATGTTTATGGTCATCGGATGATGTGGGATTGATCTTCCCAATGAGGTCGAGGCGCCATGTAGCAAATAGACATGGTGTCAACATTGGTTATAGATTCTTGGGTAGGGTTGAATCAGATTGGTATGCCATTGACACTTGTTGCACTTCTTTACATATGTAATTGCATCTATGTCCATTATGGGCCAATAATAACTAGTACATAGGAAATTTTTGGATAAGACTGTCTCACCGGTGTGGGCTCCACATACTTCTTTGTGAACTTCTCATAAAACTAATGTAGTTTCTATCAAAGTTAAACAACAAAGTAGAGTTCCATCAAAACTATGATGGTAAAGGGTTTATCTAAGTAATTTATAATGAGTGGTTTGGTGGATGAAGGATTTAGATTGTTTTTAAGATAGGTTAGGTGGTATAATTTGGTCATGGAGGTAATTATAAAGGTTTGAGTACCAAATAGATTTAGGACCAATAATATCACAAATTATCATGATAATTGAAGGTTCATGAGTTGGTGCTAATAAATTCTTGACAAGGAACTGATACTATTTAGCCATGTCAATTTGTTGAATTAGAGATCCAATAGTGTCCATAACATTTGTGGTTCTGTTACTTGCCCTTAGAATATGATCAAACTAAATGTCAACAATTTACCACTTGAGAGTGTCGACCATGGCCTTATATGGAACAAACTTGTCATATTTGATCTAAAAGTGGTTTGTAACTTGATTTATGATTAACTAAGAATTTTCATAAACCTTGAGATGAGATATGTTTCATTATACCACTTGGTGAAACCCTATAATGAGTACTTCATAATTTTCCATGTTGTTGGTACAAGGAAAGTTGATCTTAAATGATTTAGGGAGTAGATCCCCTTGTGATGTAATAAATAAAAGGCCTGCCCTTGATCCATATGTTATGAATGATCCATCAAAATATAGATTCTAGTGTTTCTCCACAAGAGGTGTATCAAGGATGTTCATTATGGATTCATCAAGAAATAAGAATGTCAATGACTCTATATCAGCAAGGGGTACTTTAGCAAGCTAAATCTATAAGAACTTTCCCTTTAGTGGCTTTTTAGTTGATGTACTCAATGTCAAACTCACTTATAATCATGATCCACTTGGCCATGCAGCCTTATAAATCTATTTTAGATAGTAGACACTTGAGTGGATCTACTTTTGAAATAACCATGGTCTTATTGTTTAACATGTAATGGTACAGTTTTTGAGCTGTGAAGACCATGGCTAAATATGATTTTTCTATGGGTGTATAATTATGTTCATATGAAACTAGTGTATGTCTTAAACATTACATGAAATTATCCTTTCCATTATCATCATGCTAAGCCAAAAGTGCCCCTAGGGCATTATCAGTATCAGATAGGTATAATAAGAATGACTTTCTTGGCATATGAGGCAAAAAAATAGGTGGATTCACTAAATAGTCCTTGAGCTGCTAAAAAGTTGTCTATTAGTGATCATCCCAATATAATGTGACTCCCTTCTTCATAAGATGTGTAAAATGATGCCATTTATTGTCCAACCATGATATGAAGCATTAGATAAACTATATCTTGCCTTGTAAACTATAGAGCTGCTTTAAATTAGTTTATGGTTTCATCATTGTTATGGCTTGGACTTTGGTTGGATCAACTTCAATTCCCCAATGAGACATAATAAATCCAATAAATTTGCTTGAAGTTACTCTAAAAACACACTTATTAGGATTAATTCTAACTTTTTACTCATGTAGTCTTTCAAATATTCTATGTAGCACTATTGGATGATCAACCCTAGTCTTTGATTTACCAAGAATGTTATCGACATATTATTTATCAATGTCATGCATCATATCATGAAATATGATGGTCATGGCTCTTTGATAGGTGGCCCCTAAATTATTAAGACCAAATGGCATAACCTGATAATAGAATATTCCCCATGGAGTGGTGAACATTGTTTTGTTTTGGTCTTTAGGTGTTATCCTAATCTAGTTATACCTTGAAAAGCCATCCATTAATGAAATCATTTATCAACCTACCATGTATTTGATGATCATGTCAATATTTGGCAATGGAAAGTTATCCTTAGGGTAAGTTTTGTTTTATATCACAAAAATTAGTACAAATTTTGATTCCTTCTAGCTTTTTGCTAATTGGCACAACATTTGAGATCCACTTTGAATAGTCAATTGACCAAATACATCCTACTTATAAGATTTTTTCCAACTCTTTCTTCACTAATATAGTAATGTGAGGATGCATATTATGTATGTTTTATTTTAATGGCTTGGCATTAGGATTGACTATAAGGTGGTGTAGAACCAAGGTGGGGTCCAAATGTAGCATATTAGAATATGTCCATGCAAATATGTAAACAAATTCCCTCAAAAGGGCTATAAGGACTTCACACTCCTTCTCAGTAAGGGGCATACCTAGTTTGATCCAATTTGGGTCTTATGGGAACCCAATGTTAACCTTTGTTACATCCTTCATTAGAAGGGTCAAACCATCTTCAAGGATAGTGGGCAAAGATTTAAATTGATTGGCAATATTAGAGTCATATGTTAAGACTGGCTCTTTGAGTTCCCCTAGGTATAATGAATTAGATTCCCCTAATGGGAGGTTTGGATATTTAACAAAAACTATTAAAAACTCTTGAAATATTTGATCAAAATCTTATTGTTCTTCAAAACTAAACTCAGATTCATAGACAAGCTTGTCATTGGTGGTCTCTTGAGCTATGATTGAAGAAATATGAACACCCCTATCTAATGGTTCCTGAAATAGGTTTTCACCAGTATACTAACATTTTTATTTACTATTACCCTAGTCATAAAGTGCCTAAAAGAGGTTTTCTCTTTAGCACCTTGATGTTTTAATTATTTGCATTTGTCTAAGGGTGTTCACCCACTCTCCAAAATAGGCTTTAGGATCCAACTTGATTGAGAACCCTAATTTATGGTCCCCCAATGAAACATTATCTCTAAGGATGAGAAAGTCATAGAAAGCCACATCATTTTGAAACTCATCAATTAACATGTTGGACTCTTGTTGGTCCTAATATATTAGCTGGGGATAATACAATGGTAGTGGGTTTTGGTGAATAAATGATCTAAGGGTACAAATAGAATGATTATTAAATAGGTTAGTCTTGGCTAGGTCATCAAAAAGGCTATAATCAGATTCTACTTCACTGTCAGCATCCTTATCACTAGTTAATGGTGATGAAATATGATTAAGGTATATGGGTTCACCCATAGGTGGTTTAAATCCAAGTCCATAGGACCCTTTAAATTTGGTCATGGAAATTGGCTCAAGTGCTCCTTGTTGGTTTAGTTTGAGGCCTCTTCCTTCATAGTCTCGATTCTTCATGATCCCATTGGGAATAAGATAATTGGCATTCTCATAATAATCAACCTACTTGTCTTTATACAACCATGATTTATCCCCTTCAAGAGGGTCCTACTCTAGGCCAGATGCTAGTATAAATGTGATGGGTCCTTTACCTTTGCCCTTTTGTTGCCATTCTGGATGAATTGGCTTGGTTTTAGGTCTTCCAAATGACTTTGGGTTATATGGAAGGTTTTTGATATGAAAGGTATCATGGGTTAAATACTCTCCTAGGCCATTACATGAGATGGTATAATGATTGGATATCTCAGGAGGCAGCATGTGAGAAATGGAATTAAGGATATTAGGATCAATGTAGTTGTCCTCTAGCAAATCAAGAAGTATTATTTTTCCCTTATCTTGTTTGGCCATTGGATTCATACCAAAATTATATCTATAACTCTTAAACTTGGCCTCTAAGTATTTTTTATGCTCATATGGATGCAAATCTCCTAGTATACAAACTTCTATTCCTGAATGGGATAATTTAATACATTGGTGTAATGTTGATGAGACTGTATGAATTTAATATAACCAAGGTCTTCCCAAAATCAAATTATATGACAAATCAAGATCTATCACATGGAAAAGTGTATCATGGGTCAAGGGCCCAAGGATAACTAGCAAAAAAAGGGTGCCTCATGATTCTCATTCCTCATTATCATAGGCTTTAATGGTTATTATTTTTGTTTGAACATCTACCATAGTGTACCTGAAAAGCTTGATGAGCTTTAGAGACACTATGTTTAGACCTGATCCATTATCTATAAGGACACATTTCATTTTGTGTTTCTTTATGTAAACTTTAATGTACAATGTATTATTATGTAATGGGTCAAGGGATGACATATCTCTTTGGTTGAAAGTGACTTGTTGGGATGGAGCTAGGTGTCCAACCAAAGCTTGGAATTTATCAGGGGATATGTTACTTAAAACTATGGATTGGCTAAGGAACTCATTCAAAATATATTTATGGATTGTTGACATACACAACAAATCTAAAATGGAGATTGGTGTGGTCATCTATTTCAACTATTTCACAATGTCAAATTTCTTTTCTTGGTTAGTTTTAAATGGCTTATTTCAAGGTTGAATGCCCAGTTGGTTGATGGGCAAAGTAGCAGATGGTTGTGGGCCTAGGATGGTAATCTTTGACATCTAAGTTGTAATTACATAATCAAGATTAAACACAAGACCATGATTTATAATAAATGTTGGTGATGGTGGGGGACTAGTTAGGATAATTCTTGATTACTGGTGCACTTATGCATGGTCACGAGGTAATGACGAATTATCAGTATAGGGTCTAAAATTAGTAATCCCTATTTGATGGTATCTAATATGTGATCCTAGGTCAAGGAAGGATTATCAAAGTGAGTTGGTGGATTGGCATTATTTAGAAAAGGTCTTGATTGATTGGTATTTGGTCTCAAATTGATGGAAATGGTGTTAACTTGACCTCCTACAATATGGCCTACATCTCTATTGTAGTCATGTACAACTACATGGTAGGTATGTTGGTTGTTATCATTTTGACCTTGGTTATTTCCATTATTTGAATGTTTTTGGTTCTATTGTGGGTGATTCTATTGATTTGGCCTTTATTGTTGAAATTTTTGGTGTTGGTGTTGTACTGGTGATTGTTACTATTGTTGTTGTTTTGGTTGGTTGTTATGTTAGAGAAAGGGGTTTTGATAGATTCTAAGGGTTTGATTGGAAGTGAAAGCACCACAATCTAATGGTATCTCCCTATTCTATAAAATATTCTAAATTAGATGTTTAAATTTCACACAGTAGTGCAAATTAGGCCCATTAACTTGATAATATTCATAGAATTCATTTTAGTGGCACCAATCAGGATAAAGGATGCCTTAAAGATAATGTTTTGGTATAGGCTAGCTAATCATATTAGCGGTGGTGAGTTTGAGAAATATAAATTTAATAGGCTCTCTAAGGTCACTAAAAATGTGATGAGTAGGCATTATTATTGTTGGAGGAGGAGCTTGTAATGGCAAAGCTTACCACATTTATTGCATAGGCCTGGGCTATTACACCATTGGCTAAAAAGGTTGTGGATGAGGAGTAATTTGAATATGATATATGGGTTGATCAGATGGTTTTTTCACCATTTGGACATATCATGACTCTATTACTCTATTTCCAACCACATTTTTTTTGTAATTGAATTGCCTTGGTCTATTATTGTTATTGGCCTGTATCGGTTGTGATGCTTACACTTGAACTTGATGTTGGTTTTGGCCATTTCCTAGATTAGTACCTTGATTTTGATTTGATGAGGTAATTTTGATGATCCTTTTATTAATAAGGGATCATTCTATCAAAAAACCTTTGTCAATGATCTCCTTAAAGGTATGCACACACTGTAGTTCCAAATGATAGGATATCTCACTATGCAAATTTTTAGTAAACATAGTAGCTAATTGTTTATCTAGTAAATTATGGATGAATCAACTTTCAAGGGATCTCCATCACTGTAGATAACTTGTAAAACTCTCACTTTCCTTTTTCTTGGTTTGTGTCAAGTCAACCAAATAAATCTCATGTTTGAGATTGTATGAAAAGTGATCCACAAATTTGTCTAAAAGATCATCAAAATAAGATATTGTATTATTGGGCAACTTCAAAAACCACTCCAAGGATTACCCTATTGTAATCCTTGGGAATAATAATAAAATGTATATGTCATTATATGACATTAGTTGGCATGCAATAAAGAACTCTATCAAATGAGCCTTGGGGCCACCTTTCCCCTTGTATTTCTAATATTCTAATGGTTCGTATCCTGGAGGAAATGGTATCTGCAAGTACTCCATGTTAAATGGATAAGAACACACATCATCCAACTTAAAAAATTTAGTCTATTTCCTAGTGTGGATGGTAGCAATTTCATCCTTCATCTATTGTTATTCTTAGGCTAGGAAACTGGAGGGAATATTAGCCTAAAGTGAAACATTGGCGTAGGTAGATGATTGAGTGGTTACAAGTGCAGTACTTTGACTAGGGTATGATGGAGGTATTTGCTAAGGTATGTTGGATTGAATGGGGAATGGACTAGGAATATACATGTGTGGATTAGGGTTTGATAATTGGAATTACATATATTGTGATGTGATATTGTGGTTTGGGTTAGGTAAGTATGTCTAAGTTTGGGGATTTTGAGGTTTAGATGGAGGGATATGGCTATATTATGCCTATTGGTATTGAATAGGGACCTATTGTTGACTAATCAAACCTTGTTGTTGAGGGGGTATTTATGAACCAAGACTTTGTCTTTGAACTAATGGCACATTCTGCACAAAAGGCAAAGGTTACCTTACTAGTACTTGAGGGACATTAAAACCTCTAAGTAACATGAATGCTTATTTGGAAATTGATGATTTTATAAGATTCATCATTTATCACTACCCAATATTCATACTCTATTAATTATACATAATTTGGATTTGAATTGGTATATTGGTCTACAAGGAAATAGGTATGTTTGTTACTACCTAGTAAGGTGGAACATTGGTTGCCCCCTATTGAGGTGGTAATATGTTCTACCTCTACTATGTTGGAATTTTGGATTGTGTCTACTATTGTGGAGCATTACTCATTACCTATTGGGTAAGATTCATCACATTTTGTTATTGAGGCATGATATTGATCACTGGTTGACTACCTAATCATTTTTGTTGAGTGCTTAAAGAATCAATTGATTGAGGATTAGTGTTAGTAGTTGGTTGAGGTTGGGACATAAAAATTACAAGTCCCTAATTTGGAAAACCATTCATGGTGTTAACTAAATGTACACTCATTTGTATACTAGTTATTTGTGTACTTACACCACTTTGGTTTTGATTAGGCATTACTTGCACATTGTCCACTATGTTTTGCTTAATATTTTGCATAAAATTAGAAGACACTACTTCGATGGTTGTAATATGAAAAAATTATCAACTGAAGTGTTTTTCACGAAGTGATCTACACCCTAATTATCATGACTAGTTAATTCTATTATCATTCCTATTGAAGGAACTAAATTTAAGAGAGATTTATTAGACATGGTCATCTAGTTAAAATTATGTGCTAGGTTCAAGTACATTTGATATGTTATCTACATTTCTAAAAAGTGATCCTCCATGAGGTCCTTACCTATAACAAGCATACTAGGGTCCTGATATGTCATTTGGACTAGAGCTAAAGGATTTTTAGAGGAAGCTTGATGACTATAAATTATGTTGTGAGTCATTATTACTAGATTTGACAAATTCTCATGGGGGAAGTCTACTGTAAACTTGGCCCCTACTTTTACAGCTCTAACAAAAATCTTATCTTTGTTCTTGAATAAATGACACTCAAATAAATAAGGATCATATGTGGATGGTGCATTAATAAAGTATGATTTTTGAGGAAATGGTTCCTCAAATGTAGGTACCATAGCTACGTATTGCTTAGTTTGTTCCTAATCCTACTCTAAGTATGAAGGCATGTTTACCAAATAAAGCCAATGGTTCCTAGTTTTGTGCCCCTGTTTGAGTGTTATAGGATGGATAAAAATCTATCTCATAATCAAAATTACCTACATAAGGTTATTGAACCATTTCTTCTTATGCGACCATGTTACTAAATATTGGATTATACATAAGGCCACTATGAGTATAGGAATACATATTAAGTTCTAGAGTAAATGTCTCACAATAAAAGGGAATAGAGTTCTACAAACTCTAAAAAAATGATGTCTAAAAAAGGGATCAAACTTGGTCTAACTCAGTCAAAAGGATGGATATGAATATCAAAAAATATTGATGCAATGACTTTGATAAAATGACCTAACATCAAGTATCTAACACTACATGTCTCACATAAAAAGGTCAAGTAAAAGGATTGTAAATTGAAATTCCAAATTCTAGGTCAAAGTGTTTCAAATATATATAATCTAAGAAAAACAAAAGTTGTTAGGTCTTTTAGCCAAACTCAGTGTCAAAAGCTAGGCTCAAAAAAAGGTACATGCTGGGACTTTTAGCCAAATGGCATCAAAATCTAGACTTTAAAAGATGAGATATTTAATCTAACAGATTTGAAACAATTCTAATAAAAACTAGGCATTTGACTCTTGGACATAAACTTGATCAATAAGTATGAGGTATGAAACAAAAGGCACTTGGAGATAGTTTATTTTCTCCCAACAAATGGAATAAACTAGATTCATTTGACCAATAAGCTAGACTAAGGTAAATGATGTAACCATGCTAGATAAAGACTCACAAAGGAAACTTGAAATGGTTAGGATTTTGAAAAACTAAGACTTTATACAAAGAGGTCTATGAAACAAGTTTTAAAATAATTTGAGCTATTTAACCATGTAAAAATGTTCAAAAGGTGTGGTAAATGTTTTTTTCAAGGCTCTAAGGCAAAAATTTTTTCAACATGTTTTTGGTAGCGTAACACTACTCTCCTTAAATCAAATGATACCCACACACAAAGTTGTGACAAAATTTCTAAGGTAAAAGTGTGTTATCAAATGGACTCAAGAAAATTGGAAAAATAGGATGAGTAGTAAAAAGTGTAGCCTAAGACTCAAATCATTAGTGACATGTAATATGACTTGAGTCCTACCAAATTATGATAATGATGTTGAGTCTAAAATTGGCCTTCAATTCAAATTATGACTTGAACTCAAGTTAAAATAAGTCAAGTGCAAAGTGACAAACCCAATTTAACACATCAACCTTTAAAACTTGGAAGATTCCAATTTCAAATTTAAACTATCAATGAGGGACTTAAACAAAATGTGGCAAAAGGTCTAGACTCAAGTTAGCAACATAACCACGCTAAATTGGAAGATATGACACAAAGTTTATGATAATGATTTTGAACAAGGAAAAATATGATTTTAAATTAGGAAACATAATGCCTCCTTGTTCAAGAAAATGGTATAAAAAGTGTTTGGTTATTTTAACCTTTGTTAATAAATAGTTTTGACTCCACACAAAAACTCGTAATCTAAAACAAAGATAAATTAACTAACTAAATCATCTTAAGCTCTAAACTAGAAAGGTATGGCAAAGTGGGGTTAACTAAATAACAAGTTTTCAAATGTTTTTAGATGGAATAGATGCATAATACTTTCAAGTAAAAATGCAAGATAAGAAACACATCAATTGGGTCCACAGTGCATGGCTTGTTGTAAAAAGGTCTAGCCCTTTTTACAACCAATACATCTATCGCTCGCTCAATGTAGTACAATGTCCAATGTGCTCAAACATATTGAGCTTACTCCCAACAATAAGATATGGTTTAACCACTAAAATTGTCATCGTAAAAGGGTGATCCCAATTTATATACCCCCTATGGAGAGGGGTTGAAAACAATGTTGGGAGATGAAACCCCAGGTCAAAGCTTCCCTAAAAAACTTATGAGAGGTAATGAAGTCCCCCTCACAATCTAAGATGCAATGAAAGTAAAAAACAAGTAAAAGAGATTTAAAGGTTGTTTCTAGATCACCCAAGCCATGTGGGTCTTGGAAAGAGCCTTTTGAACTTCTATTTTACACTTTTGGACTAAGGCACTTTGTAATGAAGTTGGCATTTTTTATCCCACAAGTTTATTATACGGGATAGGGGGAGAGCATATGTGCACAACTCCCTATTTTCTATAACAAATCTAATCTAGGCAAATAATGATAATAACTTTGCAAAAAAAACTTGAAGTGTATTCAATTTTAAAGCACTACATGAAATGTGTGGTGGTGTTTTCTATCCCCTTAGCTTTAAGCTGTAAAAACTTGTAAATAACAACTACAAACTATTCAAGTAAACATCTAAGCATTTTCTTAAGCACCAAAATGAAATTTCCTAATCCTACATAAGCACCCAAAAAGAGGTTAAAAAGACTAAACTAAGCTTATTTAGATTACTTTTCAAATGGGCCTTGCAAGGAAATGGTTAGCACTTTGTCTAGCCTTGAAGCACTTTTTTCAAATGAAATAAATAAATTTACAAATAAAGCTATAGTATTTAGATGACCTATCGACCAAAAGGAAAAACCTCAAGAAAACAAATGCATTATATTAGACTTGGTTATTAAAAATCTCAATAAAACATTCAAGGCAATAATTAGACAAAAAACACAATTCAATGAAACCAAACAATGATAATTAGAAACATTAGAAGGGTTCAAATTCCTATTTAAATTTTTTTTGAAAAATATATGCAACTTGAAGCTAAAATGATAGCATATTCTAAAAACTTAGGAGAAAACACATGTTTTTAAAAAAAATATATCAAAAATGGAGTCTGTATAACCCCAAATGAAGCTCTGCAAAATAGCCTATTTATCTTGTTCTCTTAGGCCATGGGTTATCAGCCATAGTTGTAACCTATAGTGAGTTCAAGCCATGGGTTTTATAGTCTAGGCCATATTTTTTCACATAAAATCTTGTGAATGTAATTTTAATTATTATTTCACCTTTTTAGGCCTCAAAATCCAAGACTTTGCATGAGATTGATTATTAAGATGATTGTAGGAACCTTTCAAGAAAATTCATGGTGTGCAGTCCCATCGAGCATGCCATTTATGAACATAAGATTGCAATAAGTGGAGACTAGTATGGTGCTAGTGAATGAAATCAAAATATAAACAAAACACACTAATGCTAACACCTTAAGTATATCTCAAGGAGGGAACATAATAACAAAACTAAATGAACAACATAACTAGAATGCAAAAGAAAAAATAAATCCTTCACCTTCTTTGGATGTTCCAAATAGCTTGTTGAAGAGGATTTCTCAGCTTGTGCTCAATGAGTATTCATCAAATGAGGCTTAGTTATCTCTTCTTCTCCTTGGTACCTTTAGCTTTTGATGGATTTGTCTTGGATCACCAGTTGGGCATGATAACACTACATCAATGGCATCAGAGGGATTTTTATCATTATAAGTTTACACCAAAAGAGCTTAAAATTTAATAGGCAAGGCCTTTTATTTATAGATTTTTTAGAATAATCAGAATGAACTTGAACTATTCATTTTAAGATGAATATGTGTGTCTAAGAATCCATTCAATTTTGGAGGCTAAAATAAATAAATACCCTCATAAATATTTGGGATAGAGAGGCATGAAAGGTCTTAATGAGGCATGAGAGAGCTTAATGAGATATTTTATGCATTTATGGCCTAGCGATACCTTCCCAATAAATGATGTCACTGGATGATGGAGTTATTCAATATAAATTTCTAAAAATAAATATTCAACAAGTTCCATGGAAAATTACCTTAAGCTCTTAATTTCAATTGATTAATTTTAAACATGATTAGTCAACTTTGATGCAAATATTGGTAGTTGGTGCACAAATTAATCAAATTGGTCAAAATGTCATATTATTGGCTTGAAATTTGACTGGATTAGAATTATAAGGTGATTTTATATGTGTTAGATCCATTATCCCATTTAGGATGTTATCGAGATAAAATAACAAAGTTACATGTCTCATGCAATAAAATTGGTAGAAAAGAGCAATCTAGAGCACCCAGGTGCAAAAATGTTATTTTGAATCAAAATGATCTGATCAAAGTTAGCTATCTCATAAATTGCATTACCCCATTTAGGAATACTTTGGACAAAATCAACACTTTAATATGATAGGTTTAAAGCTTTTTGTGTTTTTAGGCCAAATTGTGATATTTTCTAGAAATTGGTTTGAAGCCTAGTTGGAGGTTATTGGTGGCGAATTTTAGGTGTCTCTAATTTACCCCTATTCGGGAAGGTATTATAATCTATATGCATATTAACATCTTCTCAAAGAATGAAAAGGTCATGTATGCCTACAACTTCAATGGCAATGGATTAACTATATGATGCCCCCTCGAGGGAATGGTTGGCACACGAAGGTTAGCAAATGGTCCCTCGAAAAAAAGAGGCAAAATGTGGGGACCAAATATATGAATATGATGGGGAAAGAACATAATGATTTATAAAAATTAGTCAAAATCATTGAGAATGCAAGTAGAACTGTGTATAATGGTTTTCCCAAAGGTAGTTATAAGAATTATACCCCAATAGTGGCAACATGGTACTATAACTTAATGATTTGACCAAAGGTAGTTATAATCATTGAGAATATGGAGTTTCCCTAGTTAGGGAAGACAAATAAAATAAAAACATGCCCCTATTTAGTCAAAAAGAAAGTAAATTTGATGAGAACATAATGATTTACCTAAAGGTAGTTATAATCATTGAGAAATGCAAGTGGGACGGTGTACAATGGTTTGCCCAAAGGCGGTTATAATCATTGAACCTTGATTATGTAAAACATGATTAATTGGTTGATGATGATGATAAATTAACATAGAGTATAATGATGAATTGGAACAACCTGCTAGTAAGGAGATGTTCATCCAAACTAACAAAGGTTGAAATTCTTTTTGTTTGTTAATTACTATGTTTAGGATATGATTTGGATTGGATTGGGATGTCGGTTCCAAGGAGATATTGGTCCTTCATTTTTTATTAGACTTCTTGAATATGATTTTTTTTGTAACACTTGATGTTAGACATCATGATAGAACACAATGAAAACTAGGCCAAAATATACATAAGGACTGACTCCTAAAATCCAACATGCAAGGGAAAATAATTCATCAATGATAAAAACCATGATGACCATGTAAACATATGAATATGGATGGATTCAAGTATAGATGTGTAAGGAATCACCCAATGGATGCACTTAGATTGAATTAGGGCAACAGTGCTAAAAGCAAACAAATAGGCACACAAATAATAAATCAACAACCAATCAAAAAAACAAAGAAACAAATAATAGTTAGTCCTAACATTAGTATAAACAACATGACTTAAACCTATACGACAAACATTTCCCCTATAAAATAGGTGATATCTTAGCAAACAAACATGATGAGGGGAATATAAGAAAAGGAAGGGTGTGGCCAAGTTATCTCCATATGCATTAGGCAAGTGGACACTACATACATAGTTTCATGGACATAATATCCAACAAAAACTTCAGGCCAAATGTAGTTCTCCCAAGAAATAGGAATAAAATGATAACTGATGAAAAACAAACATAACGGATGATATAGAAGAATAGGTTTGGAATTACAAAATGGTGAGATCATGGGAGAAAAGGCCAAAAAGGATGGGGAAACTAAGTGACAAGTGACTTTTTTATAACTTAGTAAGGGTTCCCAGAATCCTTAAGGCAAAGAAGTGGTCAATATTTTTAGTTTTTCTAAAAAAAATTGCAATTTTTTTTTGTAATTTTGTTCGTATCTCAACTCAATGGAGGATGATGAGATACTAAATGGTTCAATCTTACAAAATAGTGAGAGTGTTACTTATATTACTTACAAAATGGTGAGAACGTGGCTTAGGTTAATCACAAAATGGCAAGAGCATGTCTTAGGATTTCTAGGCTAACCCTAATAAGTATCAAGAATTGCCCCCATAATCTCAAGTTAGGACCTCAAGTCACTATAGTTCCACCTTACAGCAGAGGATTCTAACTAGTGTAGTAGTCAATTCAAACAAAATAAGCATAGTTGGTATAAAGGCATAATACAACACAGGAAATGGCTAGTTGGTACATCAAAGCATGATAAACAAGCATTACCCCTAGTTTTCCCATAGGTGGTTGTAACTAGGATACAATGGCATAGGCCAATGATACTAATTTTCCCATAGGTGGTTATAATCAGGCACACTTGGTAGAGAGAACGAAACAATAAATGAAGTATGTAACTACCAAACTTTTATCTTAATACTCCAAAATACTACCTATATCTGGAATGTGTGAAATAACTACTAAAATCATATCTAAATCCTCTTGTTGAATATGGCTCTAGAATAAATGGAATAGAACCAAGGTCATAAGGTTAGGTAAGGAGGGAGAGATGAACTCGATTGATGAGAAGGTATGGAAAATAGATAGGTGATAGTAAAAAGTGATAGGTTGGTAGGATGATAGGATGGTAAAAATGGTATAGTACAAATAAGATTGATAAAATGATACAATTTGAAACAATCCTTATAGACAATACACCAAGTCACTCAAGTGTAGTACCACTTGAGGTGGATAATTTTCATTGGCTCATCAAGTTCGTGTCTATCTAGTGTGGCAAGAATGTATGCTCCTATTCCATTATTTGTTGTAATGATTAAAGGACCAACCCAGTTGGGTTTGAACTTGCCTTTATGTTTCTTTTTGGCCCTGGTATTCTTTTGGTTCTCTTCAAGGATAAAATCACCAAGTTCAAATTCTTTATGTTTCATGTACTGATTTTAGTGGCCTCAAAGTTGGTTCTGATAAGCTTGAATATTATTCATTACATCCATGTGTTTCTCATCAAGTAGCTCTAGTTTTTCTAGGTGAGCTACTCGATAGTCATTATCATGTAGGACAAGCTTGAAAGAGATGCATATAGAAGGTGACTCAACCTCAATGGGAAGAATAGTCTCAATACCATAAATAAGTGAATATGGAGTGGCTCTTATGGGTGTACGGTGATTGGTGTGGTATGCCAAATGGTGTTAAATATCTGAAGGTGCCAATCATGATCGTTATCATTGATAATCTTTTTGAGAATGTTAATAATGGTTTTGTTTAATACATTGGCCTAACCATTACCTTAAGGGTGATATGTTGTAAAAATGTTTTGTGTGATGTTATATTTAGTATATAGCTTTTTGACATCCTTATTCTTAAATGATCCTAAATTATTAGATATAATGTCAGAGGGGATACTATAGCAAAAAATGAGATGGTTGATAATGAACCTAGAAATTTGATTTTTAGTCATGTGAGGGGTATAACTTCAACCCACTTAGTGAGATATTCAGTGGTGATAAGAATATGTTTATGGTCATTAAATGAGGTGGGATTGATCTTCCCAATGAGTTCAAGGCCTCACATAGTAAATGGCCATGGTGTCAACATTGGTTTGAGAGTCTTGGCCAAGGCATGAATCAAATTAGCATACTATTAACACTTGTTGCACTTATTTACATATGTAGTTACATATGCATCCATCGTGGGCCAATAATAACTAGTACACAAGAATTTTTTTGATATGACTATCCTATTGGTGTGGGTTCCACATACTCCATGAAATTTTTGTAACACTAGTGTAGATTCTATCAAAGCTAAACAATGAAATAGAGTTATATCAAAACTACTATGGTAAAATGTTGATCCAAGTAAGGTATAATGAGTGGTTTGGTGGATGAAGGCTTTGGATTATTTTCAAGATAGGTCAGGTGGCATAATTTGGTTGTGGAAGCAATTGTAAAGGTTTGAGTACCAAATAGAGCAAAGACCAAAAATATCACAAATCATCATGAGGGTTGAAGGTTCATGACTTAGTGCTAACAAATTATTGACAAGGAATTGATACTCTTTATCCATGTCTATTTTTTGAATCAGAGATTCAATAGTGGCCATAACATCTATGGTTCCATTACTTTCCCTTGGTATATTCTCAAACTGAGTGTCAATAATCTACTACTTGAGAGTGTCGACCATGGCCTTATATGGAACCAACTTGTCATCTTTAGTTTGAAAGTGGTTTGTAACCTAATTTATGATTAACTAAGAATCACCATAAACCTTAAGATGAGATATGTTTCATTATACTACTTGTTAAATCCCTATAATAAGATATTCATATTCGTCTATGTTGTTGGTACAAAGAAAGCTAATCCTGATTTAGGGAGTAGATCCCCCTATGGTGTAATAAATAAAAGGCCTAACCATGATCTGTGTTGTGAATGATCCATCAAAATATAGATTTCAGTGCTGCTCCATAAGAGGCATGTCAAGGATGGTCATTATGGATTCATCAAAAAATTGGAATGTCAATGGCTCTGTATTAGCAAAGGGTGCTTCAGCAAGCTGATTTGAAATAAATTACCCCTTAATGGCTTTTTAGTTGATGTACTCAATGTTAAACTCATTTAGAAGCATGATCTACTTGGCTATACAACCTTGTAAAGTTTTTTTAGATAGTAGATACTTGAGTGGATCTAATTTTGAAATAACCATGGTCTTATTTTTTAACATGTAATGGAATAGTTTTTGAGTTACAAAGACCATGGCTTAACAAGCTTTTTCTATGGGCATATAATTATGTTCATATGCAATTAGTGTATGGATAAAATAGTACATGACATGAACCTTTTCATTGTCATCATGTTGAGACAAAAATTCCCCCAAGGAATTATCAGTAGTAGATAGGTACAACAAGAATGACTTTCATAGCATAGGAGGCAACAAAATAGGTGGATTTGCTAGATAATCCTTGAGTTACTAAAAAGCTATTTGGTAGTGATCATCCCAATAGAATGTGACTCCCTTCTTCATAAGATGCATAAAAATATGGAATTTATTGGCCAACTTGAATATGAAGCATCAAATAGAATCAATCTTACCCTACAAACTATGAAGTTTCTTTAAATTAGTTGATGGTTTCATCTCTATTATGGATTGGACTTTGGCTAGATTGAATTCAATGCCCCAATGAGACACACTGAAGCCAATTAATTTTCTTGAAGTGACTCCAAAGCCACACTTTTTAGGATTAAGTCTAACTTTCTACTCATGTAGTCTTTTAAATATTATGTGTAGCACTTTTGGATGATCGGCCTTGGTCTTTGATTTGTTAAGAATATCATCGACATAATCTTCAATAATGCCATGCATCATATCATGAAATATGATGTTCATGGATCTTTGATAGGTGGCCCCTACATTATTAAGACCAAATGGCATAACCTGATAATAGAATGTTCCCCATAGAGTGGTGAACATTGTTTTGTGTTAGTATTTTGGTTTTATCCTAATATGGTTGTACCTTAAAAATCCATCTATTAATGAAAGCATTTCATAACCCATTATGAATTAGATGATCATGTCAATGTTTGGCAATGGAAAGTCATATTTGGGGTAAGCTTTGTTTATATCATAGAAATTAATATAGATTATGATTCTTTCTAGATTTTTTCTAATTGGCACAACATTAGAGATCCACTCTAAATAGTTGATCGACCAAAGACATCCTGCTTCTAGGAGTTTTTCCAACTCTTTCTTCACTAATACAGCAATGTGAGGATACATCTTGCATAGCTTTTGTTTTACTAGTTTGTCATCAATATTGACCATAAGGTGGTGTAGAACCAAGGTAGGGTCCAAACCTAACATGTTAGAATATGCCCACATAAATATGTTAACAAAATCCCTCAAAAGGGCATGAAGTATTTAGGGAAGTTGACATAGTGAGTTGACATCAAAAGGCATGTTTTTAAAGTTGGTGAGAAGAATCCCACAAATCCACTAAAGAGAAAGAGGAAATCCATTAATTATAAGTAGTTCACACTCCTTCTCAGTAAGGAATGTGCCTAGTTTGATCCAATTTGGGTCTTCTGGGAACCTGATGTAACCTCTATTGCCTCCTCCACTAGAAGGGTCAAACTATCTTGAAAGATAGCGGGAAAATATTTGAACTGATTGGAAACATTAGAGTCCTCTCTTAGGATTAGTTATTCAAGTTCCCCTAAGCATGATGAATCAGAGTTCCTTAATGGGAAGTTTGGCTATTTAACAAAAACTATTGGAAATTCTTGAAGGATTTGATCAAAATCTTATTGTTATTCAAAATTGAAATCAAAATCATTGACAAGTTTGTCATTGGTGGTCTCCTAAGATATGGTTGAAGAAGGATAAACACCCCCATCTAATGGCACCCAAAACAAGTTTCCACCACTAGACTGGCCTTTTTCTATACTTTTACCCTGGTCAAAAAGGCCCTCAAAAAGGTTTTCACTCTAGGAAATCAATGTTTTAATTATTTTATTTTAGCTAAAGGTTTTTACCCACTCTTCAAAATAGGATTTAGGAACTAACTTGATTGAGAACATTGATTTCTGGTCCCCTAATGGAACATTGTCTCTAAAACTGAGAAAGTCACAAAAAGCCTCATCATTTTAAAACTCATCAATCAGCACATAGGAATCTTGTTGGTCCCAGTCTATCAATTAGGGATAATAAAATATTAGGGGTTATGGTGAATGACTAGTTCAAGGATACAAACAAATCAAGTATTAAATAGGTTGGTCTCAGTTAGGTCATCAAAAATTCTATGATCAGACTCTACTTCATTGTCAGCATCCTCATCACTAGTTGATGGTGATGGAACATGATTAAGGTAAATGGGGTCACCCCTAAGAAATTTAAATCCAAGTCCATAGGCCCTTTATATTTGGTCATGGAAATTAGCTCAAGTGCTTCTTGTTGGTTTGGTCTGAGGCCTCTTCCTTCATAGTCTTGATTCTTCATGATCCTATTGGGAATAAGATACTTGGAATTCTCATAAAAATTGCCCTACTTGTCATTATACAACCATGATTCATCCCCTTTAAGAGGGTCCTTCTCTAAGAAAGATGTTGGTATAAACATGATGGGTCCTTTACCTTTAATCTTTTATTTCCATTTTAGATGAAATGGCTTAGCTTTAAGTTTTTCAAAGGACTTTGGGTTATATGGAAGGTTTGTGATATGAAAGGTATCATGGGTTAAATAATCTCTTAGGCCATTAGGTGAGATGGTATAATGATTGTATATCTCAAGAGGTGGCATGTGAGAAAGGGAATCAAGGACATTAAGGTCAATGTAGTTTTCCTCTAGCGAATCAAGAAGTATTTCTATCCCTTATCTTGCTTGGCCACTAGATTCATGCTGAAATAATAGTTATAACTCTTGAATTTGGTTGTTAGGTGTTTTTAGTGCTTGTATCGATGACAATATCCTGGTATACAAACTTCCATCCCTAAATGGGAGAACTTGATGCATTGGTGTAATGTTGATGGGGCTACATAAATTTCATGTAACGAAGGTCTTCCCAAAAGCATATTGTATGACAAATCAAAATCTAGCACATGGTAAAGTGTATCATGGGTCAAAAGCCCAAGGATAACTAGAAAATAAATGGTGCCTTCATATTCTCAATCCTCATTATCATAGGCTTTGATGGTTATTATTTTTTATTGAAGATCTATCATAGTATACCTGATAAGATTGATGAGCTTTAGAGACACTATGTTTAGACTTGATTCATTGTCTATAAGGACACATTTCACTTTATGCCACTTTATGCAAACTTCAAATATACAATGGATTATTATGCAATGGGCCAAGGGATGGCATATTGCTTTGGTTGAAAGTGACTTCTTGGGCTAGAGCTAGGTATCTAACCAAAGCTTGGAATTTATCAAGGGATATGTCACTTGAAACCATAGATTGGCTAAGGAACTCATTCAAAATATCCTTATGAATTGTTGACATACGCAAAAAATCTAAAATGGAGATCTATAGAGGTGTCTTTTTCAATTGTTTCATAATGTCAAATTTCTTCTCTTGGTCAATATTAAATGGCTTATTCCAAGGTTAAATGGTTGGTTAGGTGATGGGTGAAGTGGCAGATGGTTGTGGACCTGGGATGGTAATCTTTGACCTCTAAGTTTTAATTATACAATTGGGATTAAACATAAAATCATGATTTCTAACAAATGCTGGTGATGGTGGGGGATGAGATAAGATAAGTCTCAGTTGTTGGTGTACTTTTGCATGGTCATGAGGTAATGATAAGTTATTGATATAAGGGCTAAATTTAGTAATCCCTACTTTATTGGTATGATTATATGTGGTCTTAGGTCAAGGAAGGATTATCAAAGTGAGATGGTAGATTGGCATTGTTTAAAAAAGGTCTTGATTGATTGGTATTTGGTCTTGGATTGATGGAAATGGTGTTAATATGACCTCCTACAATATGGCCTATAACTATGTTATAGTCATGTGCAACTGCATGGTAGGTCTATTGGTTGTTTCCATTTTGACCTTGGTTCTATCCATTATATGGATGTTATTGGTTCTATTATGGGTGATTCTATTGATTTGGCCTTTATTGTTGAAACTATTGTTGTTGGTCTTGCACTAGTCATTGTTATTATTGTTGTTGTGGTTAGTTGTTATGTTGGGGAAAGGGGTTTTGATAGATTCCAAGGGTCTTATTGGAAGTGGAAGCACCACCATATAATTTTATCTCCCTGTTATCTAACATATTTTGAATCAAATATTTAATTTACACACAACAACACAAATTGTGCCTGTTAACCTGATGATATTCATAGAATTCATTTTAGTGGTACCAATCAATATATGGGATGCCCTAAAGATAATGTTTTGGTATGGGCCTACAAATCATATTAGTGATGGTGAGATTTCAAAACACAAATTCAATATGCTCTCTAAGGTCACTAAAAATGTGATGAGTAGGCATTATTCTCCTTGAAGGAGGAGATTGCAATGGCAAAGGTTATTGCATTTGTTGCACAGGCCTAAGTTATTGTGCTTGTTGAATTAGTTAAAGAGGTTGTAGATTAGGAGTAATTTGAGTATTCCATGTGGGTTTAGAATATGGTGTTTACACCATTTGGACATGTCAAAACTCTGTTACTCCATTTCCAACAACATTTTTGTTGTAGTTGAATTGCCTTGGTCTATCATTGTTATAGGCATGTGTTAGTTGTGATGCTTACACTTGGACTTGATGTTGGTTTGGCCATTTCCTAGATTGGTACCTTGATTTCAATTTGATGAGGTAATCTTGATGATCCCTTTATTAATAAGGGATCACTCTATCAACAAACCTTTGTCAATGATCTCCTTAAAGATATATGCACATTGTAGTTATAGATGATAGGATATCTCACTATGAAATTTTTTAGTAAACATAGTGGCTAATTGTTTATCTAATAAACTATGCGTGAAGTGACTTGCAAGGGCTCTCCATCACTGTATATACATTGAAAAACTCTCACTTGCCTTTTCTTTGGTTTGCATCAAGTTAACCAAAGAAATCTCATGTTTGAGAGTGTATGAAAAGTGATGCACAAACTTGTCTGAAAGATCATCAAAATTAGATATTAAATTCTTGGGAAACTTCAAAAACCACTCCAAGTCTTGCCTTTCTAGACTCCTTGGGAACAACAAAAAAATATATGTCTTTATATGCCACTAGTTGACATGCAATAAATAACTTTGTCAAATGAGCCTTGGAGTCACCTTTCCCCTTATATTTGTCAAATTATGATTATTCATATCCTAAAGGAAAGGTATATGCAAGTACTCTATGTTAAATAAATAAGAACACATATCATCCAACTTAAAAATTTTAGTTTATTTCCTAGCTTGGATGGTAGCAATTGCATCCTTCATATGTTGTAGTTCTTGGGCTAAGAAACTGGAGGGAATATTGCCCTAAGGTGAAACTTAGCCTAGGATGTTGATTGAGTGGTTACAAGTGGAACACTTTGATAAGGGTATGATGGAGGTATTCGTTAAGGTATGTTGGTTTGGTTTGGGAATAGACCAATAATATGCATGCATGGATTAGGGTTCAATTATAGGAATTGCATGTACTTTAATGCAATATTTTGGTTTGGGTTAGGTAAGTAGGTCTGAGTTTGGGGATTTTGAGGTTGGGATGGAGGGATATGGCTATACTATGCCTATTAGGATTAAATAAGGACCTATTTCCAACTTATCAAACCTCTTTATTGAGGGGGTACTTGTGAACCAAGACCCTATCTTTGAACTAGTGGCACATTCTATATAAAAGGCAAAGGTTGTATGATGAGACTTGAGAGACATTGGAACCTCTAAGTTATGTGAATCCTTGTTGGAAAATTAATGCTTGTGGAATATTTGACATTTATCACTAACCAATATTCATATGTTGTTGATTAGACATAGTTTGTATTTGAATTGGTATATTATTTTGTGAGGAAAGAGGTATGTTCGTTACTACCTAGCGAGGTGGAACATTGGTTGCCCCTTGTTTTAGATTAGGTAAAAGTAGGTTTTGAAGGGACCCCAAAACCCTTTAACAGAATCAAGAAAGATAAATCTTTAACAACCCCCAAGAAGAGCATTCCTGAAACCTACTAAAAAATAGTATATAAAACAGGTTTTACAGGGACCTAAAACCACCAGTATAGACCAATAAAATCACCCAAGTTTTACAAGGACCTAAAACCTAAACAAAACCAGGCTATATGACCTAAAATGTAACCAATTTTTACAAGGACCTATAACCTTTAAAAACTTTTCCATGCAATAATAGATCTCACATTACATAGCCACGCAAACACGAGGAAGGGTTTGAGGGAGCCACACAAGCACAAACCCCCATCCCCCAGCCCCAACCACACTTTCAAAGAAACAAACCCTAGATCTATCACCACCAATGCCCAATCCAACCAACCAATTGTCTACTTATTCTCTCCCTCTTTTAAGCTCAGAGGATATGCCGCCATGGCAACCAAAACTTCATCAAAGAAATCCCTGACGTCTTGAAACACTTCAACATGAGACACAACCCTAGCTGGCAGAAGGTGATGGCAAATAAACAGATCTAGGCTCCAACCCTAAAATGCATCAACCTCAATCTTGGACCAAGGGTTTTAGTAGAACACAGAGGAAACAAAGTTTCCCCCATCTTAACTCTATTTCCTTCGCAAACCAAATCGAAATGGAAGTCCTACATAGGCTGGAAATCCAACCCATATACCATCCACAATATGGAAATACAAAGTAAAAATAAATTCCATGCATTAATAAATCTCCATTACAAAGCTGTGCTTCTCAACAACAGCTGCTGCGAGGAGCCACACAGGGTACTCCCTGCAGCCAAACCCTCTCCGTGCGTGCTGGTCAAATTTCCCCACTGCCAAATGCTCTCACCACACACCTAATTACAATATTTTATTGGTTGCCCCTTGTTGAGGTAGCAATATGTTATACATTTTTTGCATTGGTATGTTGGATTATGCTTACTATTGTGAAACATTACTCATTTCCTATTGAGTAAGATTCATCACATTTTGTTGTTGAGGCACAGATTTGATCATTGGTTGACTACCTAAACCTATTGGTTGAGCACTTGAACAAGTATTTGATTATGGATTATTGTTAGTATTGGTTGAGGTTGAGATGTATAAACTCCTAATCCCTAATTTGGATAACCACTCATTGTTTTAACTAAAGGTATACTCATATGTGTACTTGCACCACTTTGGTTTGGATTGGACATTGCTTGCACATTATCCATTATGTTTTACTCAATATTCTACGTAAAATCAAAAGAAACTTCTTCGATGGTTATAATATGAAATAAATTATCAACTGAAGTATTTTTCATGAAGGGGTATATACCCTGTTTATCTTGAGTAGTCAAATCTATTAGTACTCCTATTAAAGAAACTAAATTTATGAGAGGTTTATTGGATATGGTCATCTAGTTAAAATTGCATGTTAGGTTTAAGTACATTTGATATGTTGTCTATATTTTTATAAATTGATCCTCTATGAGGTCCTTGCCTTTGAGAAGCATACTAGAGTCTTGATATAGCATTTGGACTAGATCTAAAGGAATTATAGAAGAAGCCTATTGACTATAAATTATATTGTGAGGCATTCTTACTAGACTTGACAAATTCTCATGGGGGAAGTCTGTTAGAAATTTGGCCCCTACTTCTATATCTCTAACCAAAATCTTGTCTTTGTTCTCCAATAAATGATGCTCAAACAAATAAGGATCATGTGTGGATGGTACATTAACATAGTATGGTTGTTAACAAAATGGTTCCTCAACTATAGGTACCATAGTTAGGTATTTCTAAGTTTGTTCTTGATCCTACTCTGAGTATGGAGGCATGTTTACCAAATAATGAGCCAATGGGTCTTGGTTTTGTGCCCCTACTTGAGTGTTATAATATGGATAAGAACCCATCTCATAATCAACATTGTCTACATAAGGGTCTTCAACCATTTCTTCCTATGTGACCACATTACCAAATCTTAGATTATACATGAGGCCATTATGATTGTAGGAATACATGTTAGTATCCATAGTAAATATCTCACAACAACAGGGAGTAGAGTTCTACAAACTCTGAAAAAGTGATGTCTAAAAAGGGGTTCAAACTTGGTCTAATTTGGTCAAAAGGATGGACATGTATATCATAAAATATTGATGCAATGACTTGTGATAAAAAAATCTAACATTAAGTATCTAATGTTACACATCTCACACAAAAAGGTCAAGTAAAAGGATCGTAAATCAAAATGTCAAATTCTAGGTCAAATTGTTTCAAACGAATCTAATATAAGAAAAATAGAAGTTGTTAGGTCTTTTAGCCAAAGGTGGCATCAAGCTCTAAGCTCAAACAAAGGTACATGTTAGGAATTTTGGCAAAATAGCATCAAAATCTAGACTTTAAAAGATGAGATATTTAATCTAACAAATTTGAAACACTTTTAACAAAAACTAGGCATTTGACTCTTGGACATAAACTTGATCAATAAGTATGAGGTATAAAATAAAAGGCACTTGGAGATAGTTTATTTTCTCCCAAATAATGGCACAAACTAGATTATTTTGACCAATAAGCTAGACTAAGGTGAATTTTGTAATCATATTAAACAAAGACTCACAAAGGAACTCTAAATGGTTAGAATTTGGAAAAACTAGGACTTTATATAAAGAGGTCTATAATACAAGTTTAGAATAATTTGAGAAGCATAACCATGAAAAAATTCTCAAAAGGTGTGGTAAATGCTTGTTTTAAGACTCTAAGGCAAAAATGGTTTCAACACGATTTTGGCAGTGTAACACTACTCTCCTTAACTCAAATGATACTCATACACAAAGTTGTGACAAAATTTCTAAGGCAAAAGTATGTTATCAAATGGACTCAAGACAAATGGCAAAATAAGATGAGTAGTACAAAGTGTAGCCTAGGACTCAAAGCGTTAGTTACACACAATATAACTTGAGTATTATCAAATGATGATAATGATGTTGAGTCTAAAAATGGTCCTCAATTTAGATTGGGACTTAAACTAAAGTTAAAATAAGTGAAGTGCAAAGTGATGAACCCAATTTAACACATCAATATTTAAAACGTGGAAGAGTCCAATTTTGAATTTAAATTATCAATGAGGTACTTTAAAAAAATGTGTCAAAAGGTCTAGACTCAAATGGGAAACATAATCATACCAAATTGGAAGATATGACACAAAGTGTATGATGATGATTTTGAACAAGGAAAAAGATGATTTTCAGTTGGGTAGCATAACACCTCCTTATTTAATAAAACGGTGGAAAAAATGTTTGATTATGTAACCCTTTGTTAATATATAATTTTTAATCCACACAAAAACCAAGTAATCCAAGACAAAGATAAATTAACTAACTAAATCATCTTAAGCCCTAAACTAGCAAGGTATGACAAAGTGGGGTTAGCTAACTGACAAGTTTTTGAATGTTTCTAGATGGATCAGATGCATAATAGTTTCCCATCAAAATGCAATAGAAGCAACGTGTTAGTTAGGTCTATGGCACTTGGCTTGTTATAAAAAGGACTTGCCTTTTTTACAACCACTACATTCATCACTCACTTGGTTTAGTGTGATGTCCAATGTGCTTAAACATCCTAGGCTTAGCTCCAGTGATAGGAAATGGTTTAACCACTCAAGCCATCATCCCAATGGGTGATCCCAATTTTTATACCCCCCCATCCACCACCATGGAGATGGGTTGAAGACAATGTTGGGAGATGAAACCCTAAGTTAAAGCTCCCCTACAAAACTTATGGGAGGTAATGAAGTCCCCCTCACAAGACAAGATGCAATGAAAGTAAAATACAAAGTAAAATATCTTTAAAGGTTATTTCTAGATCACCTAAACCATGTGGGTCTTGGGAAGATCCTTCACAACTTCTCTTTTATGCCTTTGGACTAAGGTACTTTGTAATGAAGTTAGCATTTTTGATCCCACAAGTTTCTCATAGGAGATCGGGGGAGAGGATATATACACAACTCCCTATTTTCTCAAACAAATCTAATCTAGGCAAACAATGATAATAACTTTACAAAAAAAACTTGAAGTGTGTTCAATTTTAAATCACTAAATGAAATGTGTGGTGGTGTTCTTTAGTCCTTTGGCTTTAAGTTGTAAAAACTTGTAAAGAACAACTACAAACTATTCAAGTAAACATCTAAGTGTTTCTCTAAGCACCAAAATCAAATTTCATAATCCTTTGTAAGCACCCAAAAAGAGGTTAAAAATAGTAGACTAAGCTTGTTAAGATCACTTCTCAAATGGACCCTACAAGGAAATGGTCAGTGCTTTGTCTATACTTGAAGCACTTTTTTCAAATGAAATAAATAACTTTTCAAATTGAACTCTTGGATTTGAATGACCTGTCAACCTGAAGATAAAACCTCAAGAAAATAAATGTGTTAGATTAGACTTGGTTAGCAAAAATCTCAATAAAACCTACAAGGCAATAATTAGACAAATAAAACATAATTCAATAAAACCAAGAAATGATGATTAGAAACATTAAAAGCATTCAAACTCTAATTTAAAGATTTTTTGAAAAATATATGCAACTTAAAGCTAAAATGATAGCATATTTTGAAAATTTAGGAGAAAACACATGATTTTAAAAAAATCATCAAAAACAAAGTCCATATGACCCCAAACTAAGCTCTTCAAAATAGCCTATTCAGCCTATTGTCTTAGGCCATAGGTTATCAGGCACAATTGTAGCCTGCAATGAGTCCAAGTTATGGGTTTTATAGTCTAGGCTATGGTTTTTTCACATAGAATTCTATGAATAAAATTTTGATTATTCATTCACCTTTTTAGGCCTCAAACTCCAAGATTTTGCATGAGATTGATTAGTAATATTATTTTAGGACCCTTCAAGCACATTCATGAGGTGCGGTCCCACCGAGTGTGCCATTTATGATTATAGGATTGCAATAAGGGGACATTGGTATGGTGTTAATGAATGAAATCAAAATCCAAATAAAACACACTAATGCTAACACCTGAAGCCTATCTCAAGGGGGGGAATAATAACAAAACTAAATGAGAAACACAACTAGAACGCAAAAAACAAAAGAAATCCTTCACCTTCCTTAGATGCTCTAAATATCTTGTTGAAGTGGCTTGCTCAGCTTATGCTGAATGAGTATTCATCAAAGGAGGCTTGGCTATCTCCTCTTCTCCTTAAAACCTTTAGCTTGTGATGGCTTTGGCTTGGCTCACCAATTGGGCATGATAACACTACATCAATGGCTTGAGAGGGATTTTTAGCATTATACGTTTACACCAAAACAACTTAAAATTCAATAGGTAAGGTCTTCTATTTATAGATTTTTTAGAATGATCAGAATGAACCTAAACTATCCATCTCAAGATAAAGATGTCTGGCTAACAATCCATTCAATTTTAGAGGCTAAAATAAATAAATACCCTCTTAAATATTTGGTATAAAGAGGCATTAAAGAGGCATGTAAGGTCTTAATGAGGTATGGGAGGGCTTAATGAGATATTTTATGCATTTATGACCTAGGGAGGCCTTTCTAAGAAATGATGTCACTTGATGATGTATTTATTCAATATCAATTTCCAAAAATAAATATTCAACAAGCTCCATGGAAAATTAACTTAAGCTCTTAATTTTAATTGATTATTCTTAAACATGATTAGTCAACTTTGAAGCAAATCTTGGCAATTGGTACACAAATTAATCAAGTTGGTCAAAATGTCATATTATTAGCTTGAAATTTGACTGGATTGGAATTGGAATGTGACATTAGATGTATTAGATCCATTATCCCATTTAAAATGTTGTTGACACAAAATAACAAAGGCACAAGTCTCGTGCAAGCAAATTAGTAAAAAGAGCAATCTAGAACAATTAGGTGTAAAAATGTCATTTTAACTCAAAATGATCTGATCAAAGTTAGCTATCTCATAAATTTCATTTCCCCATTTAGGGATACTTTGTCCAAAATCATCACTTTAATATGACGAGTTTAAAGCTTTTAGCACATTTTAGTGTTTTTAGGCCAAATTGTGATATTTGTTAAAAATTGGTCTAGAGCCTAGTTGGAGGTTATTGGTGGTCAATTTTAGGTGTCTACATAACTAAGGGTGGCATGAACATAATTGTCATGGTGGAAGTGATTATGCATGGCTATGTGTACTTATTCCCATGTATCCAATTGGTAGCAATTATTAGACCACCATCGAGTAGTTATCCCTTAAAATAGAAAGGTGATTGCAAGGAACCTTTCATCATCATTAACATAGTAAGACTTTAACTGTTGTAAGTCTTCTTAGACCTCCATCTTTCCATGAAACCTGGTGTCTGGTCCAACTGTAAGGGTGGTCTAATCATCAGGCATCCACTAATGAGGCAAACATTTTTGTAGCATTGAGCAAGCTTTGGAGGGGAACTTAGGTGGATTTATTAAACACCAAAAATATGCCTTGTTATATCATATGAGATGGTTTAACCACTCAAACTATCATCCCAATGGGGTTATCCTAATTTTTATACCCCCTATAGAGAGGGGTTGAATATAATGTTGTGAGATAAAACCCTAGGTCAAAGCTTCCCTAAAGAACTTATGGGAGGTAATGAAGTCCCCTTCACAAGCCAAGATTCAATGAAAGTAAAAAACCAAGTAAAAGATATTTAAAGGTTATTTCTAAATCACGCAAGCCATACGAGTCTTGAGGAGAGCCTTCACAACTTCTCTTTTATGCCTTTGGACTAAGGCACTTTGTAATTAAGTTGGTGTTTGTGATCCCACAAATTTACTATAGGGGATGGGGGGAGATCATACACACACAACTCCTTATTTGCTCAAACAAATCTAATCTAGGTAAATAATGATAACAACTTTGTAAAAAAAACTTAAGTGTTTTCAATTTTAAATCACTAAATAAAATGTATGGTGGTGTTCTTTAGTCCCTTGTCTTTAAGTTGTAAAAACTTGTAAAGAACAACTACAAACTATTCAAGTAAACATCTAAGTGTTTCCTTAAGCACAAAAATGAAAGTTATTAATCCTTTTAAGCACCCAAAAAGAGGTTAAAAAGACTAGACTAAGCTTGTTTAGATCACTTCTCAATGGGCCCTGCAAGAAAATGGTCAACACTTTGTCTAGCCTTGAAGCACTATTTTCAAATGAAATAAATAACTTTTCAAATTTAGCTCTTAGATTTAGATGACCTATCGACCTGAAGATAAACCCTCAAGAAAACAAATGCATTAGATTAGACTTAGATTCTAAAAATCTCAATAAAACCTGCAAGGCAAGAATTCGACAAAGAAAACATAATTCAATAAAACCAAGCAACAATGATTAGAAACATTAAAAGGGTTCAAAATCCTATTTAAATATTTTTTGAAAAATATATACTTTTTAAAGATAAATTGATAGCATATTTTGAAAATTTAGGAAAAAATACATGGATTTTAAAAAATCATCAAAAACAGAGTTCATATGACCCCAAATGAAGCTCTACAAAATAGCCTATTTAGCTTGTTGTCTTAGGCTATGGGTTATCAAGCAT
The DNA here is from genome assembly GCA_037957365.1 of Torreya grandis. Classification (NCBI taxonomy): domain Eukaryota; kingdom Viridiplantae; phylum Streptophyta; class Pinopsida; order Cupressales; family Taxaceae; genus Torreya; species Torreya grandis. The sequence goes on from JARHVA010000790.1 coordinate 2,813,247, forward strand.
AGTTGTGGCCTGTAGTGAGTCCAAGCCATGGGTTTTATAGTCTAGGATGTGTTTTTTCATATAAAAGTCTATGAATGAAATTTTGATTATTCGTTCACCTTTTTAACCCTCAAACTCCAAGATTTTGCATGAGATTGATTAGTAAGATGATTATAGGAACCTTTCAATCAAACTCAAGGGGTGTGGTCCCACCAAGTGTGTCATTTGTGAACATAGGATTTCAATAAGGGGAGATTATTATGGTGTTAGTTAATGAAATCCAAATCCAAATAAAACACACTAAGGCTAACACCTTAAGCCTATCTCAAGGGGGGGCATAATAATAAAATTAAATGAGAAACATAACTAGAATGCAAAATATAAAAGAAATCCTTCACCTTCCTTGGATGATCTAAATAGCTCGTTGAAGTGGCTTGCTCGACTTGTGGTCAATGAGTATTCATCAAAGGAGGCTTGGCTATCTCCTCTTCTCCTTAGCACCTTTAGCTTGTGATGGCTTTGGCTTGGCTCACCAATTGGGCATGATAACACTACATCAATGGCTTGAGAGGGATTTTTAGCATTTATAAGTTTACACCAAAAGAGCTTAAAATTCAATAGGCAAGGCCTTCTAATTATAGATTTTTGAAAATGATCAGAATGAACCTAAACTATCCATCTCAAGATGAATATGTGTGGCTAATAATCCATTCAATTTTGGAGGCTTAAATAAATAAATATCCTCATAAATATTTGGGATAGAGAGGTATTAAAGAGGCATGGAAGGTCTTAATGAGGCATGGGAGACCTTAATGAGATATTTTATGCATTTATGGCCTAGGGATGCCTTCCCAAGAAATGATGTCACTTGATGATGCAATTATTCAATATCAATTTCCAAAAATAAATATTCAACAAGTTCCATGGAAAATTAACTTAAGCTCTTAATTCCAATTAATTAGTCTTAAACATGGTTAGTCAACTTTGATGCAAATCTTGGTAATTGATACACAAATTAATCAAATTGGTTAAAATGTCATATTATTGGCTCAAATTTTGACTAGATTAGAATTGGAAGGTGATGTTAGATGCATTGGATCTATTATCCCATTTAGGATGTTTCTAGCACAAAATAACAAAGGCACGTGTCTCATGCAAGAAAATTGGTAAAAAAGCGCAATCTAATGCACCTAGATGCAAAAATGTCATTTTAACTCAAAATGATCTGATCAAAGTTAGCTATATCATAAATTGCATTTCCCCATTTAGGGATACTTTGGCCAAAATCAGCACTTGAATATGACAAGTTTAAAGCTTTTAGCACATTTTAGTATTTTTAGGCCAAATTGTGATATTTGCTAAATATTGGTCTGAAGTCTGGTTGAAGGTTATTGGTGGCTGGTTTTAGGTGTCAACATAACTAAGGGTGGAATGAACATAATTGTCATTGTGGAATTAATTATTCATGGCTACATGTACTTATTCCCATGTATCCAATTGGTACCAATTATTAAACCACCATCAAGTAGTTATCTCTTGAAATAGAAAGGTGATTGCATGGAACCTTTCATCATCATTAACATAGTAAGCCTCTAACTATTGTAAGTCTTCTTGGACCTCCATATGTCCATGAAACCTCGTGTCTAGTCTAGCTATAAGGGTGGTCTAACCATCAAGCATCCACTAATGAGGCAAAAAAATTTGTGGCATTGAACAAGCTTTAGAGGGGAACTTAGGTGGATTTATTAAACATCAAAGATGTGCCTTTTATATATCATATGTGCCTTGAGCCCATTAGTCTCAAGTGACATTGGTAGTGTCATAAATGGTTTGAGCATCTTCTTATCATAATATGCCATTAGGAGTAGGATCCACATTTTCATGTCATTGAGTAGTAATGTTATAGATTGTATTAACATCCTAATCAACATTAATGGGTTCTGTAAATGGGGTCCTTACTCATTATTGACAGGTATGACTATGTGTTGAGTGTCATTCTCAAAGCTAATATATATCTTATTGAAATACAAATCAACATTGTTCACATAGCACCAAAGTCAACCCAAAAGAACAAAGAAGTCATCCACTTCAATAAGGTTAATTACCTTGAAATCACCTTTGAAATTAACTACCAAGATGTTGATAGTGGCATCCTTAAGAACACCTATGGGCAATGTGCAAGTTTTGGTGTCTATAAACAAGACATGTGGAGAGGGTTGTAAATAGGAGCTCCCCATATTTTTACAAACATCTTTAGTTAGAACATTAACTTTTGTGTTAGTGTATACGAGGATGTCATATATCATCTAGCCATAAATAGATGCATTGACAAGGATCTCCTTATCACATTCTAGGTTTGGTCGAATATGGGTCTCTTGTCATTATACATGGTTTAAATGATAGTTTTATAAAGACTTTATCATGTATTGTTGTAGACTTTATCATGTATTTTTGTAACCAATTCTTGAGAATAGGACTAATGCATTTGTTAAAGAAGAGTTTTCACAACTCTCAAAACTCATCATGCCATGATTCTATGGGTACCATATCTCTTTACATCTCAACCTACTTTTTAGCATCCTTTTCTTTTAAGACCTCAATTTTACCTTGTAGTTCATGGACTAAGGTCATTGTCTCACACTTCTTTCTATCATTAAACATTAGGATAGTTTTATGTATGAGGTTCTTCATGCTGAACCTTTTTAGTAGGTGCATTTTAAACTAGTTGGGAATGAGTGCCACTTCGTGTAGTGATATTGACTTTGGGTTTAGACGATGGTGTGGTAGGTCACAGTCTCCATTGAGTATTAGGAGTTTTTGTAACATGTATAGTCTCAGTGTCCTTCTCATTTCCTTTTTTAGTAATGGTAGCATATAAATCGATGCATTCTTCCAAGTGATGTTCATTTTTACAAAAGGTGTAGGCTAGATAAAATGTATAGTCATGTTGGTAGAGGTTTGGAGAACCACACTTTTAAAATGTCCTTGGTGTAAAATGACCACCTCCACATCCATATCCATTCCCTATACCTTTTAAAGATCATTTTCCACTAGCCTCCTGGTTGTTAAATATGTAATTTTGGCATATACCTCATGTGCATGCTTCATGAATCTCATTAATGATCTAGTAGTCATTAATATCATGTGTATATGCATCACATATTTTAAAATATAATGACACTTTATCTTGGGTGGCACATTGAAGTAAGGGACAAATCCTTACATCATGATATTCATTGTAAATTTCATAGGACTGTACATTCCTCCATAGATAGTTGTTCATGTTATGGCCTTCTACTTCATAGTCAATATACCACAAGCCACTATAGGTGTCATGAACATTATTGGCCATACACTTCTCTATATGATAATCCATTATATATATCTGAGCCTACATAAATGGGTTGATCCCCATATCTATACTTACCATGTATTTGACATGGAGGGAAACTTCCAGTGTCTTATGTGGTTTAATAAAAGTCTTGTGAGATAAGGCATGTTAGAATGAAAATAATAAACCTCCCCAAAAAAATGTTCATGTTACATGGGGTAAATATCAAATGTTAGCTTTGAAAGAAGAATTTTTAAATGTACACCATACACATGAACATTCTCAGTGATCTTTTGATTAATATCTTTTAAGACAACAATACTTTTTTGCTCAAATTTAGGGATATTAAATTCTTGGAGAAAAGTAGTCCTTAATAATTCATATTTCATAATTGCTTGTTTGGGTCAAATTCGCAATACCATTTATGAATGTGATCAAATAGAGTAGTGGAAAACTAAGTTTCCTTTCACTTAGAATAAGTGATACCCCATGCTTGTCATGCGTTCACACTTGTGAACATGTTATGTTATATTTTTAACCCCTCAATATTTAAGTGAAGTGTCATCTCATAGTAGATTGTAGGTACACTGGGTGGTTGCAATGGATCATGTTGTGACATTCCTCTAGTTCCTCCTCATGAACCCTATGGTGTAGTTATACCAATGCCTCCTACGCTACCACTTGATCCTCCAACTCTAGTAGAACCACCACATGTACTACCTCCCACACCTCTTGCAGCAATAAGTACACCAAATATAATGAGCACTAGGGTATGTTGACTAGTTATTATTGGTCCTGTAGTATGCCCACTAGTTATATTTTGTCCACCAAGCATTTCAAGGTGAGCCATAGGTATTTATTCCAATATAAAGGTATAAATTAAGGGTAAATTATTATCTTAATCTTGCACTCCCATAGATTCCTCTACATTTTTAGTTTCATATTCAACTTCATATTTTGCACTATCAGTATCCCAATTTCCAACAAGAATTATGTCAAACTCAAATGAATGAACATGCAATATGGTGGGGAATTAGGTATATTTGGATTATTTTTCAATATCAATTTTTGTCTTGATTCTTATACACATACCTATGCTAGTGAAGGGCTTGATCGATGGTTAGGGAGTACTCACCATGCCTTTTTCCCCTCTTGCAGATTATCATGAAATTTCTAATATCCTCTCATTTTCCTTTAGGACCGTTACCTCTCATAGCCTTACGATTGGCTTCATCATAATTATGCTTTCACATTTATTGATGTTTGACTTACATGTTGAACTACCAATCCCATACCAATACACACCCCTCCATTTACCCACCATTCATGTTGTTCATGCGTGAGAGAGTTCAATCATCCATGGGGAAGCTTCTTAATTTCTAAATGAAATTATTTGATATAGCTCCCATGCGGTTCCCTCACAAAGTTAAACTATGATTCCTTTGGATAAGAGTATGCAGAGATAGTGTATTCCAAAATGTAATTATTGCATTATCCTTTCCACCACACATCCACTACACGTGTCCAACTAGTTTTCAAATTCTCTAAGGTTTTCTATCATTTTATTGGCCAAGGAGCCTTCTATCTATAATTTATTAATGGCCTTGCACATATATTGAAATCCAAACATGCAAGTGAACATGTAATTATACAAAGAATGTTTCATATAGAGAATCATATAATGCTTCTCTACCCATGTGTGCATAAAAGCTCCTAGTTCAAGATATTGAAGCACAAAGTTATCCTCTACGGTATCAACCCATCACTCAATATTTTCCAAAGATAGTTTCTCAAGCATATTTATACCATCATGCTAATAAATTCAATGTGTCCTAGCAACATAACCAAAAAATGTTGGTCTTTTTCTTTTTCCTTAACTTTTCATAAATAAACATTAGTTATGCACCCAATATAAAGAATATGTCAATGAGCTTCTGTACCAACATATCATGTGAGGAGTAACCTCGTTCACTCACTTGAGGCACGTATGTTAGACTAATATTCATCGATTATACTATAGGATGATGGTTAGACAAATCTATCTTACTTAGGTGCTTGAGTTACTATGTTTAGTCATTGTTACTATAAACGTTAATTTAGAGTTAGTCATTTTATGAATTCATACAATGCATGTAACTATTATCATAAAAGTAAAGTTAAAACTATAGATTTCAATACATCACAATTTTTAGTCAAGTAAGTATTATATTGATTTCATTGAATAAGATTACAATATGATTAATTCATTACACTATCTCTTTAGTTATATATTGATAACCACTTCATAATTACATCTAACAATACCAATAACAAATCTAACAATGAATATATCAACCACAACCATGGCAACAACACTTTATAAAACAAGCTAAGGGGTGTTTATACATAAGTAAACCCCTACTCTTTAGTTACATCAATGATACAAAATTAATGACTAACCAATGACCATTTAAAATTAATGACTAACCAATTACCATTTACAATAATGAGTCATGGAGGGTTGTTATAACTAATTCCTATTGACTTGGGTATAATTGCCACTATATACCCTCTTTATTCTAGACCTTTTGTTCATGTTCCTCTTATTTTATGGATTGGTGCTATATTTTCACTATCATTAATCTTCATTGCTTATATGAACTACTTTGTAACCACCTCCACTCCTTGTGCTCTTGTCCTAGTCTTGCACTTTTTGGAGTCCTACATCTTATGCTCATTAAATGCTTCCTTGTCTTTTGTAACTTTCCCTTTGGTACCAATGTCTTTTTAATTAGTCCCTTATGTTTCTCTCTTTCACATAATTTTATCCCACATCTTGGTCTTGTGTTCCTGCTCTTGCACCCTTGCTCTTTTGTGCTTATGGATCCAAAATACTTAGAATATATTATTACAAACTTTGGGTCCAACACACACACTCACTTTTTTCACTATTTGCATCATTTTAAAAGGAAGAAAAACATCTAATTTTTGGTTCATAGTGATAATTTTTGCATGAAACATTTCTAATTTCAACATCATAAGTGTTAATTTCTTGCATGTGTATTGGATCATCTTTATGTGATGCACTAATAAAATTAATCATTTGTAACTTTTTAGGCTTTCATTATTAGAAATAGAAGAAATAGGAGATTTAGGCTCCTTATATTTATATTCAAGATGGGTTTAATCACACTCATAACCATATGAAATCATGCTATGATTGTCAGCATATTCATTTCTACTTGCATTTTCATCATTAGTTTTTTCATTGGCATAGTTATAAGCAAAGGAGGATTGGACACTTTTTAAAGGTACCATAAGATACTCATATGGAATACATTGGTCATCAAGGATATTAAACCAATGATAAAAAAATATGGTTTCATAGAGCTTGTAGTAGAAGTAAACATTTTGAGGAAGGCTAAAAATTTAGATGCAACCACAAAGAGGAGAAGAACAATGCCTAAGGCAAAAATAGAAGCAAATATTACTTAAGATATGCCCATGTAATAAAGCAAACCTAGAAATACCATAATCTAAAAATGAATTTTTGTATAAAGAGAAATCCTAAATTTAAATTAGTGTTTATTTCAAATAAGAACATAAGATGGGTTCACCATAATGTTTTATGTTGTTTTGATTTCTACACAAAAACACTTAATCAAATAAAACTATTTGAATGCAACTTATAATATTCAAATCTCGGCAATGTAATATAGTATTTTGACAATTTAATTACTTTAATCATGTGAAATACATATAGAAATGATTGTACATCTATATAACTAAGGGATAAGAGAGCATATCTTGTTTGTTGTTTTGTTTTGGAATTTTAATATTTCCCAGATACTTGTTAATCTTGTAAACTAGCTTTGTGTTCCATTCATTCTTGATTTTGACTTTTTTCTTCCTCAAACACTTCTAGTATATTCAAACACTTACGTTAATAATAGTGTCCTCCTATGTATTTTAGTGTCCCTCCCAAAATATAAACTCTTTTATAGATCTTTCAATTATAAGTTTTTGGATTTTTTCTCACCTTCTCTCCAATGCATTCAGCTCTAGGTCATGGACCATCACTCCTTGTCAAATATCAAAACCCTTGTTCTTCATATTCATAGTGGTTGTGGGAAAAATGGGTTAATGGGCATACGGTGTCAAGATACCCCAAATACCCCTCTATTAATGAGTGTTTCCTACATAGACAATACTCTAAAGAGGGCCTTAAACTTATATAGTTCTCCCCTACATGTTGTCTTGTGTATGCATCATGCAATGTGTGATAAGCAAGTAGATAGAGTGACCTGGTTTTTAACTTAGCTAATATGACTCATGGGATATTGATTTAGTACTTTAAACCTATAGATGTGTTGTCCCTATGATTGATATGGAAATATGAGAAAATAGGGAAACTTTGCTCATTTAAGTGCTTGATTGAATGCATTTGATTAATTACCTTGTGAGAGGTAATAAGTTTTTAGGTGAGGAGTGAGTGAGGAGTGATATTATATTTATACCAATCCCTTTGTGTAATATATAGCATTCAATCAATTAGGCCTACCATAGGAATACATTTCATTTTCGACTTGGATGACTGTAGGGCACTAGACACTTGTGTTGGGGGTAGGACACTTGTGTCAACATAGGTGTCTAGTTGGGAGGAAGTGTCTAGGTAGCTGAAAAATAAGAACATGTCTAAAACTTACAGAGATAAGATAAGTAGGTTTATAGCATTCTAGGTATGATAGAAGATCTAAGTCATTAGAATAACTTTGGTCAGACTAAGATATAAATAATAGGCACAAAGAGATAGTGTATGCGAGCCTTTTGATAGTGGAAAGGTATAGAAGCTGAAGATACATCCATGATATGTATTTTTCAAGTGTATAAGATTGAGGTGATATATACTTCATAAATAGTGTCTACATAATTGTATCAATAATACCATTCAAAGGGTGATCATATGATGCAAATGGTGGATAATAATTGTAAGTATGATGCACATTTGAAGTGTCCTTGTTGGTATCATGCTTATGAAATGGATCACTTAAAATCTTGAGATTAGCATTATCATTTTTTTGAGGTTTTTTTTCCTCTATAGGTGTGTCTATCTCAATGATGTTATTTTTAATAAGATCCTGAATGAGATGTCTAAGTTTAAAACACTTGTTTGTATAATGACCATTGCATCGATGATAATTAAAATATGCATTAATATCAAAGAATTTTATTTGTGTTTTATTAATTTCAAATTCATATAGAGGAGACAAAGTGATTAAGAGACATTCAATCAACTTTTGTATCAATTTGTAAGGTGGTTGAAATAATCTAGGAAATTGCCTTCGTGGTTGATTTGATTTTAAAAAAATAGCATATTGAGAAATAATATTAACTTATATCTTTGCTTCAGCTTTAGTATATTTTTCCTTGGCTTTATAATATGGTTTGCATTATTTATTTTTTATATAAATTACAGTGGGTGCATATGTGTATGTAATCTTGTTTAAATTAAGAAGTTTGATTTATCTATCTCTTAAAGTATGATAAATATCTTTAAATGATTTAAACTTATTAAATATTATTAACTCGTGTAAAGGTGAAATCAAAATTTTTTTTAATGTCTTGTAACTCATTTTTTACCAGTACATTAGTCATTTTAGCCAACATAGTCTTGTAATGAAACACATATTGGCTGATAGGTTCATTAGTTCCTTATTTTAGCTTAGCAATTTGTGCATATAAAAGTTTATCAACAATGTTGATATCAAAGTGTTTGATAAATAAATCCCTAAAGAATTAAATTTTTTCATATATTGAGCATGTAAATCATAAAACCAATACAAAACATAGCATTTTAAGCTTCTTGGAAAGAGTTTAGTTAAATATTTATCATTAAATGCTTAGTATAAACATGTTGCCTGAAAATATCTTAGATGTTGTTCATGATCTCCTTTACTTTCATATAAAGAAAGTTTAGGAACTAAAAATATGGTGAGTAAAGGATAAGATGAAATCTCACATGTTAAAGTATTATGAAGTAAAGCATGGGAATCCAATGATTGGATATCTTTTGGGGATGCCTTGCTTTAATTGCAACACCTTAGCTTACAAAAATATAATTGCTTTCTCGAGGGATTGTGCGGTAGATAAGGTATGTTGTGTAGTATGCATAATAATCAAATGAATGTAATGGATTACTTGATTAGGCATATCCATATACACATGTAAACCATGTTTTGCCTCCAAACCTAAAAATTAGATCGAATAACAGTAACAACCATGGTAGTGGCCACACTTTTGGTAGGGTTTAAAATGCAAAAAAATGGTTCTTATTGCACATCAAGAGAATAAATTTTAGCCCTTGGTTATTTTTAATAGATAATAGGACCTCAATTACTTTAGGAATATATAGTGGCATTTGGTTAAGTCCTTCTCAAAATTTAACTATATGTTTGACTTATTCTTAGTCAAATCCATTAAGGTTATTGGGATAGATCCTATCTAAACCATTATTGGTATCTTATGCATTTTGATCATTATCTTGTTCATTTTGATTGTGTTTTTGAAAATATTCATTAGAAATTTGTTTAACAAAATAAGAACCAATGTGTGCATTTCAGAATCCATCTTAACAGTTTTCAAAGGAATTTTAATATGTTCAATTGGAATCTTATTTATTCTATCACTTTGCCTTAAAGGAGTATTAGAGATGAATTACCTAGGTGGCATAAAATAAAAAATGAAAAGAAACTAGTAAATGTGAAAAAGAAGGATAAAACTAAAAACACAATGTAAAATTTTGGAAGCCTTAAAAGGTTAGAACCCTAAAGGATTCCTAGGGTTAGAAAAGGTTTGAAACAATAAATGGGTTCACCAAACATTTTATCTGAAATTAAATTAATGTTGAAATTAATTCTAAATTAGATAAGTGGAATATAATAAAGAAAGGTGTTATAAATTCAGTTTTAAATAGTAAATTGAAGATAAATGAATGAAATAGACAAAAAGAAATAAAAAAAGACTAAAATATACAAAATAGAGATGAACTTATATTTTTTAATCAACATGTGACTACACAAGAAAACGTAATGTATGAATAAACAGAATGCAAAAAACCCATAAATCTCTTGGAAGTTACACTTGAGTACTTTGATGGACAAGTGTTAGAGCATTTAATGTATAAGTGGGCTTAATTGACCTTTAGCTTACCCTGGTAGTTAATTAATTAATAATTTATTAAAATGAGGTGAAAACCTTATGTAAATAATAATAAAAATATATTTATTTAATACTTACCAATATTATTAAATAACTTTCAGGATGGTTGGACCCATTGGTTACAATGATTACCTCCCTTTACATTTCACTATAAATAGGGTTTTATCCATATTGTGAATTGGAAATTTGATATTTATGTGGAAAATATTTGTAAAGGCTTTGTGAAGACTAGTTGAGAGGAAGTGAGAAGAAGGTTGTGTATTAGGGTTCACAAGTTTTTCAATTATATGAATATCAACATTTATGGGTTTTTTAACCTTTGAGGTTTGCCCACCTAAATTTTGTGTTATGTGTACAATTGATCTGGTTATTATTTATATGATTTTTTATTCAAGTTCATCTCTATCTATTTTGTGACATTAAATATACTTTGCATATTGGTTTCTTATCAACAAGGACACCCAATAGAGGATAAGAGTGATTGTCACTATTATCCTTATTGGTTGATTATGCAGTTTTACATAAAACTAGTTTTTCTAGAAGAATTGGGTGCAGTAGTGAAAGTTATGTCTTTTTTCACCAATAATATATTCATAAACAATGCAAAGACTTGTATATGCATTCTTAAAGTTGTAAACCCTAACTTTGTGTCATAAAAAGATAAACAAATATGGAGTATAAAGGGGTTAGCGGTTGGATTTGTGCTAGAACTCAACACCTCAATGTGTTACCCACTACTTACATACAAATACTCTGAAGAAGGATCAAAGCTCCATGTAGTTCTCCCATGTAAGTGATTTATATAATTGTGTTACTTTGACTATATAAATGCATCTAATTTTGGCTTAAATACTTGATCATTCTTATCTAGGGTTGCATAAAACTATATTCAAACTTGGCTCATGACTACTTGAAGTGCTTAGAAATTGATTTAGGAAGAATATGGGACTTTTGTTTAATGTGAACTTATATAAATAAGCTCTTATAATATAATTGATAAGATTGTCAATATGTTTGAAATAAAGGAATTGAATGTTGTTTTATAGTGGTTTAAGAGGGAAAAAGACTTGATGGAGAGTTTAAGAATCAAAAGGTCAACCCTAAGGATAATTTTATTTTTAAAATTTTGACTATTGTGAGGGAAGGACATGATAAATAGGCAAGGACATGAATGCTTGTTGGGCATTCTTGTCCCTTTAGGAAAACTACTGAGTTTGGGGTTTGAGTCAAAGTATACAGATGCATAAAGGTGCTTTCAATAGTAATATCATTTCTATAGATGACAATAGATGGCCTTGGAATGAAATTAGGTCTCCTCTTATGCTTATGATAGGTCAAAATGGAAAAAAAATGCCAATTAAGTGCACATGTCAATTAATGGTAAAAAGGGATAAAATAAGCATGATCAAGTATTTGTGATCAGATTTAAGTTACTACACACTTCATTTTCATCTCTCTTAGTAGAATGAGATATTTTATTTCACTCTTTCACATTTTAGTAGATATTATTATTGGCACTTACCTATACATGCACAAAAATGGTTTTACAGGGTCTAAAGTGCATAAAGTTAAGTTCTAGAGATCTGAAGACACATCTATTATTAGTGTAGGATTTTTCCTGCTTGCAATTTTACCTACATGATTATTAGTCATCTCTCTTAGGGTTGTTATGGTCATTAGGAAAAAATACACTTAATGTGTTTTCAAATAGTGAGTTGAGTTGTTAACTTTTTGGTGACCTAACTCTCATTATATAATGTACCTCCTTTGTACTTTTTAGCTCATGGACTAATATGAAGCTCACTTTTATTTTGCATTGCTCTCACTTAATCCTAGGGTTTTATGAATTTTTTTGATAAAATATATTTATATATTAACTTAATATAAATAAGTCACAAAAAATATAGGCAATATGAGAGCATGCCACATAGTCACACTAGGTAGAGCCTAGGAGCCATAAACAAAAGTATCACAAACAACTAGGTAAATCCTAGGAATAGGTCACATATAAAAAATAACTTTAAGAAATAAGAGCAAGACCATGAGGTGGTGGACCCATATCATCCAAACCCCAGCCTAAGCTAGGCAAGTCATTTCCATCTGGAATGAGCTCCCAGCTAGTAGCTTGGGCAATGTCCCTGTCATCTTCTTCCTATGTCTAAGTGGGTGAAATGGCTAGAGAGAGCTTGGGGAACTTTTTTAGGATGTCTGATCAGCCTCTAGGTGGCACCCCCTAAGCATCTAAATGTAGAGGATGAGGATTAACACCTAATCCATATTTCCCAATAGGGGGAGGCTACAACTACTACCCTCATTGCTACCTAGGAGGGGTCATGCGCTAGTATGGGGTAATGTTGTGAGAGTAGTGCTAGAAATGGCTACAATGATGCCCATGATGAGTTAGTAGAACCACTTTATCCTCTAGTCTAGGATCCCTAGGCAGAGATGGTGGAACCCAAGCCATTGCATAAGGAGCATCTCCCTAATAGGAGAGAAGATCTTGAAGGTGCCCAAACTCCATAACTACTTTATAGGCTTGAACTTGAATCTACAAAAAAACATTGGAGATGATAGAGGACTTGTTTAAAGTAGAAAAATTACAATCAATAATAATATGATTAAATATAGAATTATTTCCTTCTTTTCAAATCCAAAAAAGAATTTCCACTCTAAAAGTATGCCAGACTTGGGCGTATGTGAGGGGCATCACTATTTTATTTCCAAAGAGGATGTATTGTTAAAGGATGTAATGTACCTAGATAAGAGAGTAACTAGTAGAAATAGTAGCATGTAATAGTAATGCATTAGACGAATAGTCCCACATGCATCAGACTAAGGAGATAGGTAGGTAAGAGATAGTATAAATAAAGGGTAGGTGATTTTGTAGATGATCCAAGAAGTGATTTTTAATAGATCCTTTCTCTAAAGGAGGTATCCCCCTTGAAGTGGCCCATGATACAGAGTGTTCCTTCCACAAAATGAATTGATGTTTGTAATACAAGTATTTTAGATTAATATGTGAGTTGATTCATTTATTTAGTCTTGGTGAGAGTAACAAGTCCATGACATTGGTATCAAAGCACTTTCTAAGGCCATTTTTTTATCATGGTTTTTTATAGGTACATTTGGGAGCTTCATGGAACAAGTCTAAGAAGTGCAGATTTTCATTTTTGTACTGAAAAAACTTGACTATTCTTCTTCAAATTTCCCATAAATGGTAACTAAAGAAGCCAAAAAAAATTAGGGTTTTGTGTGCCTTTGTCTTAGTTTTCTATAACATTTTGAATTTTTGAATTTAGTTTGGTATTTTAAAATTTATCATAGTTTTAGTGACTGCTCTTTTATAAAAAAATTGGTCGTATTGTAAGGATGCATTTTCGGTTGAAACCGACGTCCAATCTTCTAGTTCTTATGGGGTTTATCATTTTCTTAGGAAATCATCTCACCGATACATTGATTCAAATTCGACAAACTAGCACAATATGGGAATATCAAACTAAGTTTGAGACATTAACCAATAGCACCTTTACTGCATTCTTCATTTCTTTATTCATCAATGGACTTCAAGATGCGATTTGAATAGAGGTTCACATGTGGCACCCTTGAATAATGATAAAATTGATGGGCTTAGCCAAGCTTGTGAAATATATCATCAACTAGAAACATCTCCAAACAACACTCCCTCAAATTGCAAAATCACTATATCAAGTACCAAAAGTGCCTGAGCACTCCTCTAACGAATCTATTTTGGCAACCACCATGCTCAAGTAGACCCTAGATGAGCCCAAGCTAATAATCATAGATCCCATGCTGGGAATCAAGACTCCACCTTCCTTGAGTAATAATGCTAAGGGGGATGGCATGTACCCTCAGTTCATTCACATGGACAACTATTTTGTGCACCCTTATTCTAGATTTGAGGTGATCATCATTGAGATTCAATTTTCATTACTCAACTCTCACTGCTAGATTCCAATTGTGGTTAGTCCACTCATTCATCTTTATGCACATCTACCTCTTATTTTAGTGCTTATGTTTGACTTATTATTTTACATGCTCCTATCACAACATAGATAGAAGAAGTGGAAGTAGAAATGCACACATGGTAGAGCTTCCATCTAGTCTTCAACTTATTTTTGGTCTGGCTTTCATTTGGTCCTCCTAATTTTTATCATGTTTTGAGGGTGAAACATATTTTAAGGGGGATGGAATGTAATGTACCTAGATAAGAGAATAACTACTAGAAATAGTAGCATGTAATAGTAATGCATTAAATGAATAGTCCCACATGCACTAGACTAAGGAGATGGGTAGGTAAGACATAATATAAATAAAGTGGTAGGTGATGTTGTAGATGATCCAAGAAATGAATTGTAATAGAGCCTTACTTTAAAGTAGGTAGCCCCCTTGAAGTGACCCATGATGCAGAGTGTTTCTTCCACAAAAGGAATTGGTGTTTGTAATGTAATTATTTCAAATTAAAATATGAGTTGATTTAGCTATTTAGTCTTGGTAAGAGTAATACATCCCTGACACTAGTTATTATCTTATCTAGGTACATTATAAAGGATTCATGTATTTATTATACATTCATATGTATAGGAGTGACTTGACATGGTATTTGAACACTGATCTAATGGTTATTTTTCCATTTCTAAAATCCTCGATGATATCTTTCTCATGCATTCTTGTTGGTTTTCTTGATTTTTGATGGGTTTATAGGTTTCATGGGATTTCATGAAAATCCATGTAAAATATATAGTTGAAGTATCTAATAAAAAAACATTTCCATCAGATTTAGAAAGCATAAAAACCCTAAAATTAACTGTAATCATGACCTAAATTCACAATAATGATTTTCAACCATTTTTGGAGGGTTTTAGAGATTTTTCTATGATTTCATGCATATCAGTACAATTGGATTCTCAAATCAAATAATTTTAGGGTTTTTCTAGGTTTTTCAAGTTCTCAAATAGATTTTTGCTAGTTTTTGGAGGATCCATACCAAATCTATAATTTTTTGGGTTTTTAATTTTTATAGAGTTTCTAACCCTTATAGGTAGTTGTGGTAATTTTTGGTGATCAACAGACTTTTGAATGTACATGAACATATGTCAGAACCTAACACCCACATGAGTGGAGATCAGATCCTGATAACTCCCCTTATAGTTATTCATTAGGTTTTTGTCTATCCACTAACATTTCAACCTTTCTAGACATATCCTACTTGTTGTTACCTTCATCAAAATTTTACTTGGTAGTAGACATTTTAGTGCATGCTTACATGCTATGTGGGTCCCAATGACCATGCTCATAGACCTCATAGACCCTAATGCCTCTACTTGTAAGCCCTATGGACTTTGATGACCATGCTCACAACATCCGCAAACCCTACCAATAGACTCCTTAGAACCTATGGCATCTATCAACACACCCATCAAGTACTCACAAAAGGTCTTATCCCCCTGGTCATATGGTGTGGTCACATGGGTTGGATTAAATATTGAATCCTACTAGTGGGGGCTCAACTTTACCACCCAACTAATTCTCCATTCAACCCAAAAATTTTTGAACTTATGTTGGGTGTCTCCAAACATTTTTAAATTTATGTTGGGTGGAGATATTTCATGCTAGCTCAAATTTTCAAACACACAAATTTTGATCAATAATTCCTTTTTGAGTTTCATCTTCTTTAAAAGTGACTATTCATTGTGTTTTATGCATTGGTGAAAATTTTGGGCCCTTTATAACTACCTATTATTCACAAATTAAACCTTTTGGATGCATTATCAGTAGAGCGCAACATCCCTCTAGTTATTCCATATGCATATTTTTCTCAAGATGCATTCTCAATTGTGTCCAACATTTATATGAGTGTGCTTGTATTTGAAACTTATGTTGGGGGGTGTCACTACTAATAGTTCTGAGGGGGTATTGTGTGGTGATGTGTATTCTTCGATGTCTCTTTTACACATTTTCATTTTTTGCATTGTGTTGATTCCTATATTTACTACTTATTTAGATTCATTCTTACTTATGTCTGATGTCCTCTTCATGAGCATGCATTGTTATTGTAACTAGGGGGTCATTGCAATTATTTTATGTAGTTTTGCACTTATTTTGTGTTTTCTATAAGTCATATCGACTTCACTTAAGATATACCTACAGAGGAAAGTTGATTTTACACCAATGGTTCTTCTTAGAAAGAGAAACTATGCACCTTAATGTGCTGACATGGAACACTTATTCATGAAAAATATAAAGAATTATATTCCATTCCTATATGGATAGATTCTCACTCCCATTGATTCTAACAAGTACATTAAGTGGGTTAACATTTGTGACAAGGTTTGTGGTATCTTACTATTACACATTTCATAGGATCTACATCCCCATATGTAGCTCACCATGTGTCTCAGCACTATTTGGAGCATCCTTTAGTCTCTTTTTCAAGATCTTACTAAGATCTATATCACTCATCCTCCACTTCTTATTGTCTCTTTAGAGATTGTTGTACTCTTTCCTCATACTCTTATTTCCAGTGGCAACACATCCATGGTGGATAATGCTCTTCCTTCTATTCAACCACCACTATAGGACAAGATTATGCCAAAACTTAGCTTTCCCATTACAAATTATACTTTTGTTATTAAGCATGATGTTTTTCTTCTAAATCTATCACAATTGGTATTTTGGAGGACTCTATTGTTTCTAGTGAGAGTATACCTTGTGAGAGCATTGATGACTCTTCTCTTCCTATGGATATTCATTCTATGAATCTATGTACTTCATATGTAGTCTCTTCTTTAGTTTTGAGGGTTGTCAAGTTGTGCTTTCCACTTCACATGGACATTCCTTCAATGAATGCTCCATGCCATTCTTATTCATCAAACTCACATGTACTTGATGACACTTTTGATCCTGAGCACATCTTTGAGATTGATGACTCTTTTTCTATCGTAGATAACTAAAGTAGTCATGGGGACACACCTCCACAATATCCTTGTCACATTATAGATATTGAGGGGTTAGTTCTTGATCTACCTGCCTCTTTTCCACTTCAAACATTACAGGGTTCATGTTTACTAATCTAGGACTCATCAAACATCAGGAAGTCTAGTATATAGCTACATGGCATTATGCAATCCTTTTTATCCTCTACTTTCATTACACCAGCACTGCATAGAGAAGTTGGCCCTCTTACTATGCATAAAGAGCATAATTCCTTATATAGGAATCACACCTTGGTTGGAGATCCATTAGGCACTTAGTCGACACATTCATTATTCTAGGATGATCAACTCTTCACTTCACCTACTTATGACAGGGTCACTTTAGTGGCATTACATTCAGTTCTTATGCACTATCTTGCCAAAGTTATGCCACACTTCTATTTTGGACCCTACTCAAAGATCTTTTGTACTACTACCTCCATCTTCCATTGTGGAATGGGTAGACTTTCAGTACACCATTCAAGTTCTTCTTTTAGCAAAGGGAAGAAGTATTATTCATTGACGATGGAGCTTATTTGGTCTTTAGGTAGAGGATATCATCAATGACATTCATCATTTTGTGAGATCTACTATAGAGAATTTTAACATCTTCTATGGGGACTTCTTAGTTATTCGCTCTATGTGCTTTGTTTCTCTCACTTGTGGATTTATTTTTGGTTGTGCTCGATGTCCTTAGAGCATGCACTTTCTCACTTTGCTCTTTTTTTAGAGGATTTTTTTCGCATAGGTTTTCTCCTTTTCTCTTTCTTATGGGAGTTGTATTGTGCTTGGTTACCTCATCAGGCCTAGTTGTCAGGACCCAATTATTCTACCCACCTAAGCTACGCTTTAAGAGGGTGCTAGTGTCGGATTTTTCTTGCTTGTAGTTTTACCTACATGATTGTTAGTCATCTTGCTTAAGGTTGTTAAGGTCATTAGGATAAAATACATTTAATGTGTTTCCTAATAGCTAGTTGAGTTGCTACCTTTTTGGTGACCTAATCTCTCACTATATAATGTATCTCCTTTGTAATTTTTGGTTAATGGACTAATATGAAGTTTAATTTTGCTTTGCATTAATCTCACCTAATTATAAGATTGTGTGCATTTCTTGGATGTTCAAGGATATTGGACTGATCAACATCTATATCATTTTAATAGATATTATTTTTCATTTACTTTGAAATATATTCTCACATACAACAAAGTAGGGAAAATTTTTAAGTGTCAATTCATATGTTTTTAGCATATTTACTATTTGTCAAATTTTGATCCAAATTAGGCATTATTGGCACGTTTGTCGACTTCTAATGGTCCATTAGGTATTTCTCTCTCATCCCCTACATTACTTGGGCTTTGTTTTATGGGATTCAATAGTCTCGACACTTGAAAGAGGCACAACACTTTTGGTCCATCTTTTTTTGGTTCTCACTAAGTTAGAGAGTATTCATCCCCTCTTTGTCATCTAATTCGCTTCTAATCATTAGATGTTGGTCCGTGCACTAATAGGGTCCTATTTTAGATTCAATTGTCTAAAAATACACAAGCATTGTAGTTCATTTAACATTAAGAATACACAAGTGATTATCAAGCATTCAAAGGAGACTATATCCACACATAGAGAAATCATAAACATGCAAAAAACTCATAAGCATAAAAAAGCACTTATCATTATTTAAATCTAGTATTCTATTGTGGAGCACTTTTAGTCTTTTAGCCCACAACTAAGATTTAATCTTGTGTTATGAATTCATTTCCTTTATAAATATAAGTTCCCACCTTTTAGAGGCTTAACAAATAATAAGATACTTATACTATTCACTAGCACTAACGTAGAACTTTAAGTCACATTGTTTTCCTTCGAGTCTTCACATAACACGAGTACATTGGAGCCATTACACGATAAGAGAAGAAATTTTGTTTTATAGGTACACACAAATCAAAGAGAGGAAACATGAGATCATAAGTAAGTCAACCCAATTATCAATTTATTTCAGCATTGTCTATTACCTAACTAGAAGTGGCAAATCTTTTGACATTTGTTTTGTATAGGTTATATATTTCTAGGTGAGGTTTGCAATAGGAATGCCAATGCTTTTCAAATCTAGCTTCAAAGGATGACAATATTTAGTTGGAGATATATATATATATATATATATATATATATATATATATATATATATATATATATATATATATATATATATATATATATATATATATATAACAATTGTGAATATCTAATTGATATTTTCAAATCAATTGCGAGGGTAGACATGTGTGTGTGTGTGTAAATGAATTACAATTTAATTAGATATGTAATAAATGTGTAAATACATTATATACAATTATGAGTATCTAATTGATATTTTCAAATCAATTGTGGGGGTAAACATATAAGGTTTTACAATTTAATTAGATATGTAGTAAATGTGTAAACACATTATATACAATTGTGAATATCTAATTGATATTTTCAAATCAATTGTGAGGGTAAACATATATATAAACCTTATATGTTCACACACACACACACACACACACACACACACACACACACACACACACACACACACACACAATTGTGAATATCTAATTGATATTTTCAAATCAATTGTGGGGGTAAACATATATGGTTTATATATATGTTTACTATCACAATTGATTTGAAAATATCAATTAGGTATTCACAATTGTATATAATGTGTTTACACATTTACTACATATCTAATTAAATTGTAAAACCTTATATATTTACTCCACAATTGATTTGAAAATATCAATTAAATATTCATAATTATATATGATATATTTACACATTTATTACATACATAATTAAATTATAATTCATTTATTTACATTAAAATTTTTATATAATACCTTCATATATAAAATCAAACCAACTCACTTGTTCCATATAATACCTTCACACACACATATATAAAAGTTTATATTAATTGCCTATATATCTTAAAAATTTCCGTCCTTAAATTTTTTTTGTTAATACAATATTGTCGAAGGAGATAATATTGTTGATTTTAAAGTCAAATACTTCGTTAAGCGACAATTATTCCCTTACCCCCTGATTACATTCAACTGCGACCCCATAGTGGTTTTGACCATACTCACCATCAAATGTATTGAATTCCCTTTAAATACTTGTGTTCGAAGGCCAATTCCTCCACAAAATTATAGCATGGGCTAAAAGGAACATCACCTTGACCAGACTCCCCAAAACAAAGTTCAAGTCTCTACTTCTTCAACAAACATTTTAAAACGTGACCTTTACTTATATTAGTGAGATAGGTATCTTTGTAAGACCAATACCGGATTTTTAGGCAATTTTTTTTTTATACTTGTGCTACTGCACATATCTATCTATGCCGAATATCGGATGCTTGATTTTGAGGGGGTAGTGTCCTAGGGAATTAAAAATCCTTCATCATAGTGGCTGCCAAGTGAGTTTTTTCTTTGGAATCTTCAAACATAAAGTCTATGGAATACAGGATTAAAAAATTACAGAGATAATGACTGAATTATATCTACTTTTATAAGGATGGAATGGACCCAATTATGGCGTGCTAATTCCTTTTCCGCTGATTGAACATTCCTCTTTTTCCTCCGACGCACACCTGACGGTTCCATTTTCTGCTTTTGTTCGCCACTGGTAAAAGCAACGGGCAGGGAACTGAGTGTAGCATTGTGCAGCAAAGATACTCTCCTAGGATGTGGGCACATGGCAAGAGTTACAGTAAACTCCCGGCCGCGTTCAACATCTGCATGACTGTCATTGTTTAATGCTATTAATTACATTGAGATTCGGAAGGCCTCTCTGCTGTCGGGACTTGGCAGGCCTCTTTGTCACGAGCTTTTGAGCTATACGCCTCTTTAGCTTTGTTAACGATAATCCTTAGCCCATTTATAGTCCCGAAATACCCCTTACAGGTTAACCATATGCCGCACGGCCTCGGAAGTCAGAATCATAAAACCATTAAAAACTGCATACCCAATTCAGGTTTCTGAATACCCAATTCAGGTTTCTGAATACCCACATGCTACATAGCCTCGGAATAACAGGACCAATGCAAAATCTGCTTACCCAATTCCTATTTTTGGATATCTAGCACAGACATCCTATTTTTCAATAACCACATGCCACAACCTCAGAATCGTAGAACCAATACATGAACTGCACAGTGCATAACCAAATCTTGTTTCTGGGTACCCAAAATCCACAGAGCCTTAGAATCCAGTCATGGAACCATTGCCAGAACTGCTTGAGTACCCCAATGCCACAGAGCCTTAGGATCAAGTACCCAGTTCCTGTCAATCAATAGTCAAATGCCATCACTCTAATGCAATCCTGAGCACAATTCCTACTTTTTCCCTTACCAAATGCCATAGATCCTCAGACTTCAGTACCCTGATACTCACTTCCAAGTTCCCAACCCAGTTCATAGCTGTAATACCCACATGTCATAGACCCTCAAGAGCAGAGAACCCAATAAGATCATTTGTCATGGTTTCCAGAACCGTCTCTGCTGCAATTACAGGCCACTGGAGTCTCGGTAAATTCTGGTTTGGCATTGTTTTGAGCCTCTCATCTGTTGTATATTCAGATGATCACATATGGAGTGCCATACCATTGGGTTCCAAGCTTGCTCCAAGCTCAAACAGCACTTGGGTTTCTCCTCAGAGCACCTTTGCCATGGGCTTTTATCCTGCATTGGATCAAGCTGATGCATACAGTTTGGGGATTTGGTTTAATACTATTTCAGCTGAACCTCGGACTGTAATCTGGACTGCAGGGGAGGAGCTTAATGTAGGCCTAAATGCAAGCCTGGAGCTTACCATGGACGGAGACCTGGTTCTGTTTGACTATCCTCATGAGGTTTCAGCCTGGAGAAGCAATACTAGTTCTAGTGGTGTTGTTGGAGCAGTTTTGAGGGACAATGGAAACCTTGTTCTCAGTGGCAACGGCCATAGGATTGTCTGGGAAAGCTTTGAAACTCCTTCGGATACTCTAGTTCCTGGGCAGAGGCTTCATGTGGGACAAACGCTGAGGGCTGCCTCAAGGAATTCAGTGTCGAGTTATTACAGTCTGGCTATGGAGAGCTCAGGTGATCTTGTCCTGAAATGGGAGAGCAGTGTGAGTTATTGGTCTAGTGAGATTGGGTCCCTTCCATCTGATTCCAGACCCAGAGGGGCAATTTTTGCAGAGAATGGAGTTTTTGGGCTCTTTGATGGAAGAGAAAGGATGGTTTGGTCAAGATACGGCAATGACTACACAGATACTAAAGTGGTTCTAAGGTATTTGAGGCTAGATGTGGATGGGAATCTCAGAATGTATTCATGGATTGAAAAGTCTAAGTCTTGGATACCTGGATGGCAAGCTGTGGAGAATCAATGTGATGTTTTTGCAACCTGTGGTGTCCACGGTGTTTGTAGTTTCAATTCCACGGGCCCTGTTTGTAAATGCCCCTTTGAAAGTGGAGCTTATGCTGCCATGGACTTGAATGTGCCAAGCAAAGGATGCGGAACCGCGCTACTGGGTGGTTGCAGAGAAGGAGCCACCATGCTTAGTTTGAAGAGGACTGTTCTATATGGTCTTTATCCTCCTCATGACATCTATACAAACACAAGCTCCGAGGAATGTAAGGAGAACTGCTTGAATGATGGATTGTGTGTTGCAGCAACGACTATGAATGATGGGTCTGGAGTATGCAGATTAAAGAGAACAAATTTCATTAGTGGGTATACTTATGGCTCTGTTCCTGCTATCTCCTTCTTGAAGATATGTCTTGTTCCACAGGCAGTCTCAAATCCTCATCAAGTGATCAATCAGCCTACTTCAGTTAACCCATTTCCATCTTCTTCCAACCATTCTAGTGGTTCTCCAAAGGTATGCAGAGTTTGCCTTATGGGTGCAAGTTTGGGTACTCTTGGGGCATTTCTGGTTATAGAATTTGGTGTGGGATTGTATATTTGTAGAAGAAAAACCAGAAGAAATATCTCTGGTGGGAAGCAATCACTTTTAAATCTAAGTTCAGGAGCTCTGATCAGGTTGTCTTACTCAGAAGTAGAAGAGTTAACTAAAAATTTTGGACAGAAGTTGGGTCCTTCAATTTTCAAGGGGATTCTTCATGATAAAAAGACTTTGGTGATCAAGCAACTCAATGTGGAGATTGGAGAGAAGCAGTTTCGTATGACAGTATCAACTCTGGGAAGTGTTCATCATAGGAATTTGGTTTGTTTGCAAGGTTTCTGCTGTGAGTTTAAACATAGATTGCTTATTTATGAGCACATCAACAATGGTTCTCTTGATCAATGGCTTTTTGGTGGCAGTATGAAGCAAGCCAAACGCCTCAATTGGCAAAGGAGACTGGACATTGCCACTGCAATTGCTCGTGCCATAGCTTATCTGCATTCTGAATGTAGGGAATGCATCTGCCATGGTAACCTGAAGCTTGAAAACGTCCTCCTGGATGATGAGTTTAGTGCTAAGGTGACAGACTTTGGTCTTGAGAAGTTAAGAATTGGTTCGAAGTCCCACAGCAACTCTAAGCAGGGCACCTTCTCCGAAGAACCAACCCCAGAAAGGGATGTTTTCAGTTTTGGACAGATGTTATTGGAGATTATTAGCGGCAAGAGGGATCCGCCTGGTCCTGAAGAGGACAAACTTTGTATGTGGGCATATAAGGAATATGACAGGGGCCATATGGATAGTATTCCAGATGGTAGGATGGAAGGAAATGTGGAGTGGAATGCAGTGGAGAGAGCCCTTAGAATTGCGTTCTGGTGCATGCATGAGCAGTCATCCTTGAGGCCATCCATGAATGAGGTGGCCAAGGTCCTGGATGGAACTCTCCAAGTGGACCCCCCTCCTCCAATAAACTCTCAAGCATCCCGTCTGGGTGCTTGCACTATACTCCATATGCCCATGGAAAAGGATGGAGACAAGTACGTAGAGCTGGCCACCACTTCCTATGGCACTGCTGTTTCAGGGGAATCATCATCCATGTAACCACAATTTTGCTAACAACATCATTGCATTAGCTGGCTGAGGAAGCTTGTCCAAACAACTGGAAAGTTAGAGAACCCTCGTACATTGATGGAACACTCGGAAATATCCAACACAGTCAAATCTGTTTTAGTGGAGCTGCAGCTATCAGTGCCACTGAGTTTGTCTGGGTCACTCCTGCTGCATGACAACTTTGCTGATGTCTCTCCCTCCCTGCCTAGGCCATATTCTTTGGTCTGTCCTTTCACCTTGTTGGCAGCAACACCACCATTCACTGTGAGATTTGTGGGACACACCCTCGGGCCCACAGACTAATCCGTATTGAAGACAGGTAGGTTTTGGATTCTGCTCAGAAGTAACTTTTTTGGTTCTTTTTCATTCTGATAATGTGTGTCCATTATTCTTCCATTCAGAGGCCTTATTTCATTTTCCCATCTGAACTGTATAAAGATAATCAAATAGAATACAATTTCATCGGTAATTGGATGATCTGTTGCATATTTACATACATATGTCATAACCTATATAACTAAACAACCAAGAGTCCTTCCTTAATGTAATCACACATTATGTGTTCATTTATCTTCATCAATGCTGTCATTTTCCCTACATTCATTATTTTCAAACCTTGAAAAAGATCTCATCAATACTGGCATCTCTCCAAATAACGATCAATCCAAGTTTTGGTAATGTGAGCAATCATAATTGCTTTAGACTTGGTCTAGAAACGTCACTTCCTTAGCTACTCCCGCTACTCAAGTATTGAAATTAGTACACTAATAAGTACAAGTCACGAGACGAAGTCCTCCGATTCTTTTTGGTTATTATATGGGCGAAGGCGAATGTGCAAAAAAGTTGGCACCCTCGACAGACCGGCGACCCTCTAATTTCCCATAGCCGCACCAATGACGTCACCAAGGCATTTTATCTTGCACATATGTTTTTTTTGGTATGTTGTTGACAACTTATTCAAGTCAATAATTTAAAAAAAAGAAAAAAGAAAAGAAAAGGGCGTGTATTACAAACCATTTACAATGTTCTTGTGACGGTAGTGAATGGGAAAGTTGGTAGGCTTTACCCAATGAAATGATTTCATGTTCCAGTTTTTAATAATAGTTGATTCTTTAAAAAAAAATTTAATGATTATATGTATCATTTACAATAATAAAATAAAGAAAAATGAAAAAATCATAAATATTATTTATAAAATGAAAGGTAATAAAAGAAATGATTTTTTTTTAAATTATTATTATGATTTTTTTGTTATGTTCATCTTTTTTTTGGTTCTGTTGGGGAGATGCTTATTTTTTGTTTTAATAGATTCTATTTTTGCTCATGTTTATTGCTTTATCTTTTTGAATGTATTGGGGATGACCTTTTCCTTCATTTTTGATATGGAATAAAATAAAATAAAAAATAATTTTCCTTTTCATAAATAACGGTTTGGACAATTCTTATATGTTCTTAATAATATAAAATTGAATGTTATATGAATTTTTCTTTCCATTTAATATTATTGTTTTATTAAATCATAAATAAGTGTACTTTTTTTAAAATTTATATTCTTTTATTATTTATGATATATTATTCATTATGCTAACTGTTAATCATAAATTATAAAATTAAAAAAAAAAAAATTGTAAATTTTTTTAAAAAATATGTATAAAATAATATCAAATAACGAAATAGATTAAAATGGGCGGATCAGTTATGGCCATACGTTTTGTGCTATTATAAGCATTAAAAAAGAAAGTATTGGCCTAAGCCACCCATAGTATGGTTTAATACTTTTTTTAATATTGTAATCTCTGTATTCCTTTTGGGGCATGGACTTATTAATATTACTCACTAGCTGACACTAACACCAAAACCGTGGAGGCTATAACAAAGAGGCAATCTGTATATAATTCACCAAATTGATAATTGTTTATAAACTTTGAACAAATAAATAACAAAAATATTGTGCGTTCCCCGATTTATGTGTTAGGGGATGGACTTTCAATGCATCTCTTGTGCCATTCTAATAACCATAAGATTGGCAAACAAGGGTTCTATTGTCTTATAAGTTAATTATAATAAAATGATTGGTAAAATATTTGAAAGAACAATTAAAATCATAATCTTGAAATATTAAATCACATAAACTTTTAATATTAAATATAATTTTATATAAACTTATAATTATCAAAAACTTTTTTTAAATAAATGTATTGAAAATAAAAAATAATATATAATCAAATTTTAAAATAATTTTTTTTAATTATAAAATTAAATAATATAAATTCATATAACCTTTAAAATATTAAAATACAATATATTGGTGCTCAAATATCTACCCCTAAAATACAATACATTGGTGCTCAAATATCTACCTAGTAATGGTTGATAATAATGGAATCCTTTTGACAATAATTTTGACCGCTCCAATCTATTTCAACAAGTGTGACCCTTGTCATCACGCAAATTTGCACCCCATAATTGTTGAAAATAAAGGGAGATAATAGGAGGGATTCTTTAATAACAAATTTCATCGTTCCATTTCTTTTGTACAAGATTCAGAAGAGAGTTGTTAATAAGTATAATGTGTATTTTAATTGTTCAAATCTTAACATATATTATATATAGTACTTGTTTCACCTTAATTTAGATTTGCAACTTTTTACAAGATAGAAGTATTTAAAATAATTTAGATTAATAAATATGATATTCAAGTATATATTTAAATATAAAATATTGAAATTAATTAAAATGATTTAGTAAGTGGTATATATTAATTATAATAAGTATAATAAAAAGATGAGTATTTAGTTTTTTGGGTGATTATTTAATTATGACTATATTTTGGAAGTGGATATCAATGAAAATCAAGTTTGTAGTTCATACAGATCAAAGATTATACTTATATCTACGCAAGGTCAGTTTTATTACTTTGGATTAGTAACGTTGGTCAATATTGACCTATGCTGGTCGGTACTAACCTGCACTAATTGGTATTGACCAACACAGATATGAGGGATAATGATTGTATGATCACCTTTACATGTCTTTGTATTTGTTTAACCCTAAAATCTAGATGTGGAGGATTTAGGATTAAGAATATAGAAATAAATAAACACAAGGGTGATAAACATATCTATAGCAGGTCAATTAATTACAAAACCTAGATAAAATATACATTAAATTTATTGTGCTGAGACATGCTAAAAATAGAAAGTACAACTATGCTAGATATTGCAATGATAATAAAAATAAGGTATTTAACTAATTTTGATGCTAATATAGATCTAGATCTAGAACAAATAGGAAGTAGACTGGAGAATATTTTAGAATAGTCATCAAATTTTAGATTTAATAACTTTGTAGTCTCAGGTACTTGCGTCAGCCTTGAACAGTTACATCGACGCTAGTGTCTAAGTTGGACGCAGGTGTCCTACACGAAATACGTGATGGAACAAGATGTGACCACCTGAATATTTATAGATTTTTTATCACTTTCATTTAGATGCATTTAGATATGGATCATGGACTATCGATCCTTGTCAAATATTAAAATTCGAGTTCTTCCTCTTCATAGTGGCTGTGAAAAAAATAGGTTAGTGGACACACAGTGTTGAGATCCCCCAAAGACTCCTTTGTCAATGAGCACTGCGTAGATAGCCAATACTATTATAACCCCACTAGGTTACTCAAAAGTTACATAATTTTTTTGTTTTTTGTTTTAAATTCTAAGTGGTTTAATTATATAGGTGATATTTATGGATTATATAACACCTCAGTCTTGTACACTTGAAAAACTCAGACAGTAGTTCATCTCAATTCTAGATTTTTCTTGCTTATAGAGGTCTCGCATCTGCTCTATCTTGTACTTTTTGGCCTATCTCTTGGTCTGACCCATCTTATGTTGATGACCCAAACCATCTATCTTATCCAAAATGCTTAAAATATACTTATCTTATGCCCCTGCAAGTTTTGAGCCTGTACTTGTTTTCTAATTTCTAGAATATAAGCATCAGTCTCAGACCCCTGTGTCGACGTTAGTGTCCTACCTTGATGTAGGTGTTTAGTGCCCTAAAGTCATATAATTTGCAAATAAAACATATCTTAATGGTCAGTCTAATTGCTTTAATGCGAGATATTTCTCGATAAGAGTTGTATATATTTACAATCACTCATTCATTCCTCACCTAGCATATACCTAGAAAGGACCTAAGGCAATTTATCAAAGCATTCAATCATTTTCTCTTATTTTCATATCAGTTATAGGGACAACACATACACAGTTCTGAAGTAATAGAGTATCCCAAGACCATGATTTGCCAATTTAGAAGCTAGGTCATTGTTGTACTTGCTTTTACACATATTGCATGATTCACACATAAGCCAATATATAGGAAAGAACTACATTAGTCCAAGACCCTCTTCAAAGTATTGGCTATGTAAATAGTGCTCATTGACAGATGGATCTTTGGGGTCAGCTCGACACAATGTGCCCACTAACCTATTTTCTCCCAAGTTCACTATGAAGATGAAGAATTAGAGCTTTACAAATTCATGAGTGACAGTCCATGACCTAGATTTGAATGCACCAAAGTGAAGCCAAAGACAAACCCATAATCATCCATTTAGTCACATCTTTTTCAGCAGATATTTCATACAAGACACCATCTAGTTCAGACAGTAGCATTGACATAACTATCCTAGGATGATGCTAGTGTCCGCAGTTCTGGAGGTACCCAATCCAAAATTTGGTGACTATTATAGAATCTTCTTCCAGTCTGCTTCTTGTATGTTTTAAATCCAAAACTGTATTAGCATCATAACCAACTAAGTACATTGTTTGTTTGTTATTTTCATATCTAGTATAGTTGTACATACTATTTTTAACCTATCTCAGTTTAGTGAATTCAATATATGTTATATATGAGTTTAACATTTAATTGGCCCTTTAGAGAGAGAATTTATCACTCTTATCCCCTAGGCTATCTCTATCCCATTTAATCTCAGATTCCCTAATCTAGATTTTTAGGGTTAAACATTTGGAACCAATAAACATGAGCAACTAAATCATGAGCAAGTGCAAGAAATTGCATTGTTTCATGAGTATATTTGTCAAAACCCTAAAGATCTTGATGAAATCCTAAAAACCATTTTAGAATCTAAGAATTCAAAAAGCATAGATGACAAAATAGGGGCATCTATTGATCATGTTATTGAACTATGGGTCATCCCCATATATCAACAACCCTTCCCCTGAACACATTACAACCTAATGCTTCTAATGAGGACACGAGATATGTATTTCAAAATTTGTTTCTTAAAATTACTATTGTTGCATCTACCATGGGGCTAAAAAATGTTTCAACTCAAATATCAGTTTCTATGCCTATTCAAACTATGATCACATCCACTTTGGTGTCTACTCAGCTTGCTAATCTAAATCCTTATGAGTCCACAATTTAAAAACTCCTTCAAGTTATTAATAATTTGGAGAACAAGGTTACAAACATTGAACAAAATGCTTTAAAGTCTCCACATACTATTAATTATTAAGGTGTGTTACATAACTCTCTTGCACACGTGAGATATATTTTCACCCTTTGCCAACTATTTTTTTTGCATTTAAATTCACATTTTATCATGGCAAGGGTGATATTGAATAACATATTCAATCCTTTTATGTGGAATGTCTTGACTATGCCTCCAATGATAAAATTTTGACTAAATTATTTTCAAGAAGTCTCAAGGACTATGCTTTGAGGTGGTTCAATGATTTACGTCTCTAATCTCTGAAAGCATTCAAACTTCTTATTGATAAGTTTTTGTCACACTTTTTCATTAATATTTTCGAAAAAGTTTCCTATGCTCAAATTACCAAAATTAAACAAGGAAAAAATGAATTTATCAATAAATATGTTTTGAAAGTCAAGATAATATTGGGTAAAATGACAATCATATGACACAAGGAGTCACAAGACATATTCAAGCAAAGTTTGCTTGCTCCTTTACATGAGTCCATTATTTTCAAGAAGTTCAAATCTTTTGATGACTTATGCCATGATGTACAAGACCATGAAATGAAACTTATTTCATCGAATAAGCTCAGTATGTAGCAAACACACCAACTACATCTACATCTAATACCAAGTTTACAATCAAATCAAAGTATAAGGTAAAACATATTGAACCTAAAAAAAAAGAAACTATTATGGTTAACATAGTTTCACAGTAGTCTAATTGACTTGTCTTATCTAATGCACCAAGGAGATAATTTACATGCTTAATTGAGACTCCCACTTCATTACTTCCATATCTACTAGAGTGTCATCTTATATTTCTTCCTTATCCTATAGAGGTTGATATTAATAGACCTCTACCCAAAGGATATGATGTGAATGCTTATTGTGATTATCGCTAGGGACCAGGACATTTTATTAACAAATATTTTACCTTGAAGCATAAGATCAAATACCTCATTGATGACTAAAATATTACATTTAATGATCCTCCCAAGAAATCTGATTCACAATCTAGTAATCACCAAAAATAGAAAATATTCAATAATCCCTTGCAAGACCATTCTAAGAAGGAACCTAGAATGTAAATGGAATATAATGCACATCCTCGTCCATCACATTATGGGTACCCATTATATGGGATTAATTGTATTTATACATGACATATACCTCCTATGGTTCAAAGATCTTCTATTACTTTTGATGACATTGAGATTAAGGATGATGACTATGATATTCATTCGAGCGTTCCTTGATCACCAATGTATACATAGTGTTATGATTGATATGAGTGCAAGTGAAAATTACTTACCATGACATTACTTTTTCATCTAGGTTATACTTATCATCATTTTCATCCTTCTAATAGATTAATTAAAGCATTCGATGGGACCTCTCAGAAGGTTCTTGGTGAGATTGACTTATCTTTATAGGTTAGTCCCGCACATGTGGTTACTTTATTTTTAGTTATACCTTCCATAACATTTTTTGATATGTTATTAGGAAGACCTTGGATCCATACTCTTCGAGCAGTACCTTATATAATGCATGGGTGTGTTAAATACATTCATGCCAATTAGATAATCATAGTTTCCAAAATATTATATGAGCATCCTCTTGAACAAGAAAAATTTATACCAAAACAACTAATTATCAAACCTACTAAGGTTAATCCATTGTAAAGGGGTAAGCAATAGGCAATCCCATTTACTAGGTGGCCAGTACTCGAGAGATCATTACATCAGACATACAATGAATTCCACAAAATCTTCATCTTATATTACACACCATATTCAAACATTCTGAACACCTAAACATGTTTCTACTATTTTTATTCCAAAGAAACCACAAAATACATAGAGATGGGCTCCACGAACCCCTATTCTTTAAAATACTACTTCACGATCTCAATGTCTTATTATACATAAAAAGAGAATCACAAACACTATAGTGATAGATATTGAACCTATACATGCTCCTTGGTAGTACCACAAATTATTTTCATCAGGTTCTGAGTGGGGATATACCTATGACCATTCTTTGGATAGGGTCATAAGATGATCTTTCATATTTAAATATTTTAAAAATACAAAAAAAATTAAACAACATTAAAAAATATTTTTAGCATAAATGTGTTCTATTAGCTCCGTGGCATCTATGTGTTAGTTTCATATTGATAGATGAGATATCAATTATTTTTATATAGACGTGTGTCACACTTCTACTTGAGTGTGATACAGGAATACACATATGCATGATCTATTCCTATATTAGATGTTGGACCATCCTTCTACTCATGTCATATGACATTGTGGGCATCTGCTTATTTGATTACGACACTTTCATGTTATATCATTTTATGGTCAATTTACATTATCATGTTTTATGCTCATATATGTACTTACACATGCCTTTATCCATGATTATATATTTTACATGGTACTTGATATTCTATGCACTTAACAATTTTTACAAACACATTTGATCCATGGGTTATGATATGTTTATTTTGGTTGTTTACATTTTATTTTAAGCATTTTCTTGAGTGTCTTACCTTTCTATTGTCTTGATTGTTTGAGCATTTGAATATGCTCATTTGTTTATATCCCACTTGCCTATGTGTGCTTTTTTGACATTTTAACATGTCATTTTTGTTGCATGGACATCTTAAAATATCATCCTTATTTATGTGGACATTTAATTAAGTCTTGTCCCTTTGATTGTGTGATATTTGAACATGCCCGTTGTTTGTGGTCTCATAAGACCATTGTATGTTGACTTACTTTTGAGAGCTCTTGTGTGTGTGATTATTTGCTTGTTGAGCTTGTATTATTACTATCTATACATAACCATGATATTTATCATGCATCTTAGGCCTTCATGTGATCACATTATTCTATGCACTTCAATGCTACATTTGCCTAGAAATATTCTTCTATATGCTACATGGTTCCATTCATAGATTATATAATTGTCTTATCCTTTTGAGGTGAGGTAACTACCAGTTTCTATTATTCCCTCACCTCAAAGGGGGAGGGGGAATATCAGTGGGGGCATGTCATAGAGGCATGTTTTTTATATTTGACTAATTTTTAAATTTAGTGGGGGCATGTCATAGAGATATGTTCTCAATATTAGTTTTTAGATTTATTAGGGGCATGATTTGAAATCATGTTCTCCACACTTATTCATTATTAAACACATCCTAATTCAGTGAGGGCATAATTTGGAAACATATCCTCCATATTGACACTTATATCAGTTTTAAAATTCAACAAGGGCATGTTTTGGAAGGATGTTCTCCATACTTATTTAATATTCAACACATCCACATTTAGTGGGGGTGTTTTGGAAACACATCCTCCACATTGGCAATTATTTTAGTTTTCATATTTATCCATATATAGTGGGACATGTTACAGTAGTATGCTACCCACGCTTATGCAAAATTCTAAATTGGTCAAAATACACAGTTACATGATTTAGAGTCATAGTTGTGATAGAATTTTATATACTGGTACCATTGTTATATCTAATTTCAACATGAGACATATCTAAGGTGCATATGATATGAAGTATGCATATAATATTATAAAATTCAAATCAATTTCAGATTTCAAAACACTCTTTTATGGACTGTCGTCACCCACCAGAATGAATTTTTATAGACTATATTGAGCCAATCTACTACAATAGTTGGTTCACTTTTGGTATGTTTGAGGTAATTAAATCACTAATATTTCTAAGTTTTTAACTTATTTATATCATCCAACCTTACCATATTGATACTGTGAGTTAACTTAGTTCACTCATACTTACTAGGTTATAAGTATGATTAGGTTGCATAGTTGAGCTAATCTCAATTGTTGGGTGGAAACTCACTTTTTCTCCAAGGTTTGGGGGCACATGCCTTCCAATATACCTATATCTCCTTAGATATATGTAGTTTCTAGATTTATATATTTATCCTAATCTCAATTTCAATAATTCATAATGATACACCTTTCACATTAAGTTGTCAATAGGCAATGTAGTTGCATCGATACACATGTGTACTTTTAAATCTTGCTCTTTCAATTTCAATCTTTTCAATACTCTCAATTTCAGATTATATGCACTGATTATGTACTGTAACATGTTCTTGGTTGCAAGTGAATCACTAGCAAAGCACTCAAGTTGGACTTGAGTAAAAGTAAGGTGTGTTATACACATCTAGGTACATATTTCTTCTCATTTAAACCAATAATTTCAATACTAGATTAAAGGGAGGGAAATGTAGATGATATTTATATATTATATATCACTTCAGTCTTGTACACTCAAAAAACTTAGACCTTGGTTGTTCTTTTTAGTTATACATATTTCTCGCTTTTAAAGGTCTCACATCTATTATACCTTATGCCCCTTAGCCAATCTCTTGGTCTGACCCGTCTGATGGTGATGACTCAGATCTTATATCTTCTCTAAAATGCTTAAAATATACTTATCTTATGGCACTTCAAGTTCTAAGCCATTACCTATTTTTTAATGACCAAGACAGACACATCAATCTTAGACCCCTGTGTCAATGCTAGTGTCTTACCCTAATACAGGTGTCAAGTCCCCTAAAGTCATCTAATTTACAAGTGAAACATATCTTAATGATTGGCCTAAGTACTTTAATATGATATGTTTCTTGATAGGAGTGGTATATATTTACAATTAATTTCCATTCATTCATTTATCACTTAACATATACCTAGAAAGGACCTAAGACAATGTATCAAAGTATTTAATCAATCACTCGATAAAATAAAACTTTCATATTTTATCTTATTTTCATATCAATCATAGGGATAACACATACATAGAATTGAAGTACTGGAGGAATATCTTAAGAGCCTAATTTTCTAAGTTACAAGCTAGGTCACTATTATACTTTCTTTTCACATATTGAATGATTCATGCACAAGCCAACATGCAAAGGAGAAATACATATTTTTTAGGTCCTCTTTGGAGTATTGGCTATGTAGGCAATGCTTATTTAAAGAGGTGTCTTTGGGGTCATCTCAACACCATGTGCCCACTAACCTATTTTTTTTAAGGTCATTATGAAGATGAATAACTAGAGATTTACACATTTATGATGAGTGACAATCTATTACTTAGATATAAATGCACCAAAGTGAAAGTGAAGATAAAATTATAAGCATCAAGATGGTCGCATCAT
Source organism: Torreya grandis (assembly GCA_037957365.1). Lineage (NCBI taxonomy): Eukaryota > Viridiplantae > Streptophyta > Pinopsida > Cupressales > Taxaceae > Torreya > Torreya grandis. The sequence continues at coordinate 2,848,489 of JARHVA010000790.1, forward strand.
TTTTTAACATGTATTCCATGTAGGACACCCACATCTAGTTAGATAGTAACATCGACACGACCATCCTAGGTTGATGCTAGTGTTCATGCATCCAAAGGCACCCAATCCAAAATTTGATTTCTATTCCAAAATATTCTTCGAGTCTACTTCCTACTGGTTCTAGATCTAGAATTGTGTCAACATCAAAACCAACTAAGGACATTATTTATTTGTTTTTTTCATATCTAGCATAATTGTATTTATTATTTTTAGCCTATCTCAATTTATTAAATTTAGTATATGTTATATCAGAGTTTAGCATTTAATTGACCTGCTATAAACATAATTTATCACCCTTGTACCCTAGGTTATATCTAGCCCATTTAACCTTAGATTTCATAATCTATATTTCAAAGCTTAAACAACCTATAAATTCATCCACAACTATCTATAAAAATATTACTTGAATAATAAATGTATTAAACATAATAAATATAGAAATGTATCAACCCACTAGTAAATAAAATGATCCATTTAGTTTTCAAACAACCTATAACAGATTACAAGATGAGTATTTCTCATAAAATGAATAGTGAAAAGAGTCAGGTACATCAAATCATTGATATACTCTATAATACAACTATAAATAAATATACAACCACTATTATCAAAATATTTATATTCAATTAAATTCCAAAGCTACTGATATGTTAAATATTAAACAATAATAATGTACTACATGTTACATTTAGTACAAATTTAAATATATAATATAACATGTACAATAGTACAAATGAGCCTAAAAAATAACTCAATGATATGTATATATAGCCATAATTATGATCCCAAATGGTTGAGTAGATGGTTAGAGGGAGAGTATCATATGAGTGTTTTTACCTTCAATCATAGACCATAGGTCTCCCACACACCTTCCCACTATGAGTAGCCCTTCCTTTCATGAAGGGAAAGATAAGAATAGTACAATATCCAAAAATCAACTGAAACCCATATGTGTATAATCATCAATACATCTAGTAGTTACATAGACTATATAAACCATTCTTCTATATAATCTGACACCATCATACACATGTAAACTAGAAAAATACAATGGAATGACAATGTCTCAGATATAACAGTACTTTAACCAATTTATCCATTATAGAAATCAGATCTCACATGGATTTAAGTCAATTCCACTCACACAACTTTATGCTAATGAATCATAAAATATTTAGATGATATCAAGGGGTAGATATATGAGTTTCAAGACATCACCCTCATATATCTATCACCGATTACCATATAAAATATGTCAATGATTTCTCATAAATAAATCATGGTACTATAATATAGATTATAGTATACATCAATTTAAGGAATTATGCATTAAAGGTACAAATAATCATCATTCAAAAATTTATTTATTTTGACTCATGAAAGTCATATATAGGTTCTTTTATGTGTAAACTAAAAATACATAAAGGATAAAACAAGAATTAAAGAGCACTATATCCATACAACATATCTCTTTTTAAACACCATCATATATATCTGATGGTATAAAACTCAATCAAAAATATAAACCAATGGGTCTCAAAAATAGATCTATTTAACCTTAAATTGGATGTGAAATCTTTACTTAGGTAGATAGGGCTAAAAATATAGAAATGATAATGCAGAAGGATAATGATCAGATCTACAGTAGGCCAACTGAGTGGTAAACTTAGATATAAAGATATATTGAATTTCTTACACTGAGATAAGTTAAAAATAGTAAGTAAAACTATGATAGATATGAAAATGACAAAGAAGTAATGTACATAGTTTGTTCTAATGTTAATATAGTTCTAGATCTGAAATAGGTAGAAAAAAGACTAGATGAAGATTCTAGAATAGTCATCATATTTTGGATTGAGTGCCTTTGAATCCTTAGACACTAGCATTAGCCTAGGATTGTTACATCGATGCTACTATTTGAACTTGATATAAGAGTTTTGTATGGAATATCTACTCAAAAAAGATGAAACCACTTAGATGCTTCTAGATTTGACTGTCTTTTTTTTTTTTGCATTTAGATATGGGTCATGGACTATCACTCATGAATTTTTGAACCCCTAGTTCTTAATCTTCATAATGACCTAAAAAAATGAGTTAGTGGGCACATGATGTCAAGCTGATTCCAAAGACCTCTATGTCAATGAGCACTACCTCCATATCTAATACTTTGATAAGGGTCTCAAACTAATGTAGTTCTACACTATGTGTTGGCTTATATGTAAATCATGTAATATGTGTAAAAATAAGTACAATAATGACCTAGCTTGTAACTTAGAAAATCATGCTCTTGGGTTAATCCTTCGGTACTTTAGATTTATGTATGTGTTATCTATATAGAATGATATGAAAATAGGGAAGCTTTGCTTTATTGAGTGCTTTGATAAGTTGCCTTAGGTATTTTTGAGTGTATATTAGGTATTGTAGGTGAGGAATGAATGAGGGTTGATCTTACATTTATATAAATTTCTTTGGAGAAATAAATCATATTAAATCACTTAGGCTGACCATTAAAGTATCTTTCATTTACAAATTATATAACTTCAGAGTAGTGGACACTTACACCAAAGCAAGACACTAGTGTTGATGCAGGTATCTATCCCATACATTAGTGTCTAGGGAGTAGGAAAGTAGGTATAGACTTAGAATTTGAAAAAGTGGAAGATAAATAAGTTTTATGCATTCTGGGAAAGATGGAAGGTTTGGGTCATCAACATAAGACTGGTCAAACTAAGAGATATGCCAAGAGGCACAAGATAGAATAAATATGAGACTTTAGAAAATGAGTAAGATATAAAACTAAGAGGAACAACCAAGGTCTGAGTTTTTTAAGTGTACAAGACAAGTCTTATATAATCCATAAAATAATGTCTACATTTACCCCTCTTTAATTTAATAATGAAATTGATAGTTTAAATTAAAAGAATACGTACTTGAGTGTGTATAACACACCTTGCCTTTGCTTGAGTCCAACTTGAATGCTTTGTTGGTGATTGACCTAAAGCCAAGAGCATGTTACAATATATAATCAATTCATATAATTTATAATTACAAGTATTTGACAATATTGAAATTTAAAGAGTATTGTTTGGGAGTACACCTATCTATCAATGTAACTGCTTTGCCTATTGGCAAGTTGATTTGAAAGATGTATCATTTTAAGGCTATGAAACTGAGATTAAGAAATATATAAATTTATAAAGTGCATATATATAAGATGAGATAGAGGTATTGGAAGACACATGTCCTAACTTTGGATCAAAGGTGAGTTGTCATTCAGTACTTGAGATTAGCTTAATCATGCAACCCATAGATTTATAACCTGGTGAGCATGAGTGAACAAAGTCAACTCATTTTGTCAAATTGGTAAGGCTAAATGATACTATAAATTCTACCCTAAAAAACTTGACAAGATTGAGTGATTTAATCACATCAACCATACCAATAAAAAACTAACTACTGCAATAGATTGGTTCAATATAATCTGTAAAAGTACATCTTGGGTATCAGTGCATAAAAGTACATCCTAGTGGGTGATAATAGTACCTGAGAGTATTTTGAAATATGAAACTAATTTAGATTTTGTAATATTAGGTGCACATTGTATAACATATACACCTTAAATATATCTCATTGTAAAACTATGTATAACAATAATACCAATGTATAAAATTCTGTCATAATTATGAATCTAAATTATATAACTATGAGATTTGGCCAATTCATAAATTGTGTAAGTGTGGATAAAATGCTTTCAAAGCATGCCTCCACTAATTTGAAAATATGAATGTGTGTAAGCCATGCCTATATGATATTCTCCTACTAAATCTAAAAACTAATATAAGTACCAAATGTTGAATAAGTGTGGAGAACATATTTCCAAAGCATGCCCCACTGAATTTGAAAATTGTGAATGTGTGGAAACCATACTTATATGACATGCCCCCACTGAATCTGAAAACTATGCTAAATGTGGAGAACATGCCTCTCTGACATGCCGCCGCGCCCTCCCGCCCCTCCCGACCGCACCTCCGCCCCTACCCCGCCCCCGCACCCCTTCCCACCTTTGAGATGAGGGAATAATAGAAACTATTAGTTACTTCACCTCAAAAGAATAAGATAATTGTATAATCAATGAATAGAACCATGTAGCATATAAAAGGACATGTCTAGGTAAATGTAACATTGAATCACATAAAACAATGTGATCACATGAAAGCTCAAAATGCATGATAAGGATCATGACAAAATTTAGATAGTAATAATACAAGCTATTAAACACACACATAAGAGCACTCAAAAGCAAGTCAAAAGGCAATGGTCCAAGGAGACTGCAAACAAGGGGCATGTTCAAAATTTTCAATTTAAGGGACATGAATTATTTAAATATCCATAAAAGTAAGGATGACATATTAAAATGTCCATACAACAATCAATGACATGTTCAAATTTTAAATAAAGCACACATAGGTGCAGGATCCACATACAAAGAAACATATTCAAATTCTTGAACAAGCAAGATAATAACAATGTAAAACACTCAATGAAGTGCATAAAGGAAAGCATAAAAAACCAACATAAATACATCATAGTATCCCATTGATCAAATGTGTTAGAAAAAATGTCAAGTGCATAGCATTTTAAGTGCCCTGTGTAAGATATAATCATCGATAAAGGCATGTGTAAGTATGTATATGAGCTCAAAACATGATAATGTAGAGTGACCATAGAATGATATAACCTAGAAGTATCATAATTATAGATGTGGATGCCCCCAATGTCCATATAGCATGAGTACAGGAAAGACCCAACATCTAAAATAGGAATAGATCATGTATCTGTGTATCCTTGTATCGGACTCACATAGAAGCATGACACACATGTATGTAGGAGTACATGATATGCCATCTATTAACAACGAACTAACACATAGATGCCAAGGAGCCAATATAACATGTAGGCATTTAATTTTTTTTAATATTTTTTGAATGTTTTTTATTTTTTTTGGTATTTTTGGAATGTTTGAAAGGGTGTAATCAAGGAATTTCTCATCATCAAAAGGTGTAGGACCACCTAGAAAATTTCTCAAGCTTTGTTTATATCGATGTACTTCCACCAATTCAATGTTTTTATTTAATGGTTTATCTAAAGCCAATGGTGCAGGAAAATAATCATGCCCATCATGCTGTATGCAAATCTATCTAGCCAAATTAAGAAAAGTAACACACATGTTTGTAGTATCTAACTTAGTATTCCACTTGATTAGTTAATTTTGTCCAAACTTTAGTTTCAAATTTGGTTCATGGTCTAATATCCATATGGTGGAATATTCCACCGTTGAGCCACATGTTATACATAACCAAATGTATCCTCGAGATTATAGCATTAATGGAGAGTATATTAGTTCATCTATAATATGTCCCAATTGTATGTGAAATGTGGTGCGACAAGTTGTATCCCACTTGTTAATATCAAACTAGAGATGATGGAAATATACCCATCAATATTTGCAGTAGTAGTTAAATATTCATACTTTGATCATTTTGAGAGATAATACTTTTCTAAAAGATAGGAAGGATTTTGCCTTTTTCTCATGTCAAACACAATGTGTATGCGCCATTCATTTTTTATTTCTAGATTAGTTCCTTCAATGCTTAACATTGATTGGTATTATGGCCGATGATCTGATGACAATTAGAATATGGTAGCTTGACTTCTATAGGTAGAAGTCTACTACATGATCTGTGTCTGGTATAAGGTAAATAGATCATTATATGTTCAAGTAAAAAATATAATATGGTAGTTTTAGTATCCTATTATGTTATGATATGCATCATCTCATGTGAAGCCTTTTGATAAGACCCCACATTATTCACATGATGTATTTCTATTTGACCTTTGTACGACTGAATCAATGTTTTTAACCAAGAGGGATGTATTAAGTAATAAACATTTACATGCTTATTTTCTATTTTTATTTTCCCCTTATCTGGATTAATTCTATATTTTTACAAGTGGATTTAGTTTATATTTTCCAAGACCTGTAGGTTCAAATAGGTTGTGCGATGGGTGATCAAGTGGATCATTTTTATTTATTTTTTTGCATTTTCTCATCTGTCATATCATAAGCGATATCATCATCACTATCATAATAAATTGAAACATGCCCATCTTTCTACTCAATAGTAACCAATAAAATAAGCTCAAATGGTGGGTGCTCTTGTGGTTTTATTAGCTCATTTATTAATGGTTATTTCTCTTGATATGAATTGATGCGTAACTTAGTATTTAGTTCCTTATTGACATATGGAGATAGAGGATCCATTGTAATTGAATCACCTATTTCATACATGTGTATGTGCTTAATAGGAATGCATTATTTAGGTGGTACCACTATAGGAATGCCTTCAGTTTTAGAATGTATCATTTTAAATTTTTTGAAAGGCTCATAATCAACAAGCATGGCTAATAAGGTCCCATTATGTATCAAATTTTACACATCGGTGAAGTGTAGATGGGACAACTTCCATTGAATGTATCCATTGTCTACCCAAAAGTAAATTATAATGTAATGATTGAGACATGACTGAAAAATAGTTGAAATTATTTTTTGTTCAAATGTCACATCCAATGTTATTTGACTAACCAGAGGGCTATGCGAATTATCAAATCCTTTTATATGCATAACTATTTTTTTAAAAAAGATTGGTGTTAATACCCATGGTGGTTAAGAAGTTTATTCTATAAATATTTAGACCTGATCCATTATCAATGAGCACCCTTTTGATGACTTTATTTTACTGGTCACTTGTATGAATAAAAAAAAATTTTGGTCATTAATATATTTGGATGATAAATATTTTGGATCAAAGGTAATGAGCTTGGCATGATTCTTGAAATATTTCATGATATCCATAAAATAAGTAGGCTCCATATCACTTGGAAATTGTGTCTCATGCAATGCCTCGTATAGGATATTTTTATAAACATTAGATCATTTTAGGAGCTCAAAGATTTATATTTTAGAATGTGTATTTCTCAATTGGTTAATAATGTCATATCCTTTGGATTTTATTACAATCTTAGGTTTAGGAGGCACTAGTTTTATATTAACAGGTGACAGGATGTGTTGAGAAACCTTACCTCTTCAAGTAGTAACAACCGGGATCACATAATATAATAAATGTCATGGGTGAATAATGGGTATGGGATGATAGTTGTCATTAAAATAAGACTTAGGTAGAAAAAATGGTTGATGGCATGCATGTTGGCATCTAGATACTGCATTTATAACATTTCAAAAGAAATTTTGAAGAGAGATCAAGTGTTATTTCCACTTTAAAACCCTCTCATGATTGGCATGAATTTTCTTATATATTTGACAAGGTAACAAATGTAGCAAACCATATCAACTATGACATATTATAACTAAAAATGGGTGATAGATGCATCCATGTTGATCATATTATATGGTAATCAGGGATTGATAATAGAAAAATTAGAAAAACCCTAATTGACATAGGGTTTTAAGTTCAAAGATCAGGTTCACCAAATGTTTAACTCTAAATTAGATGTGGAATCCTTAGGTATAAAGGGTTAAGAATATATAAATGACAATACACAAGGGTGACGATTAGATCTATAGTAGGCCAATTGGGTGTTAAAATCATATATTAACATATATTTAATTTCTTAAACTAAGATAAGAATAGTAAATACAACTATGCTAGATATATAAATGACAAAAAAATAATGTAATTAGCTTGTTTTGATGCTAATGTAATTCTATATCTTAAATAGATAGAAATCAAACTAGATGGAGATTCTAGAACAATCATCAGATTATGGATTGAGTGTCTCTAGAGCCTCAAACACTAACATCAACCTAGGATGGTTACATTGATGCTTTTGTCTGAACCTGACACAAGTGTTATTTATGGAATACCAACTAAAAAAGGATGCAACCACCTAGATGCTTCTAGATTTAACTTCACCTTAACTTTGGTGCATTTAGATCTAGGTCATGGACTATCTTTCCTCATGAATTTGTAAAACCCTAGTTCTTCATCTTCATAGTGACCATGGAGAAAATGGGTTAATAAACACATGGTGTCAAGTTGAACCCAAAGACTCTTATGTCAATGAATTCTACCTACATAGCTAGTACTATGAAGAGGGCCTCAAACTAATGTAACTCTCCCCTAAGTATTGGATTATGTGTGAATCATGTAATATTTGCAAAAGCAAGTACAATAATGACCTAGATTGTAACTTAAAAAATCAAACTCTTGGAATACTCCTTCAATAATTCATACTTATGTTGTGTTATCCCTATTACTGATATGAAAATAGGGAAGCTTTTCTTTATTGAGTGCTTGATTGAGTGATTTGATAAATTACATTAGGTCTTTTTGAGTGTATGCTAGGTCTTATAGGTGAAGAATGAATGATGGTTGATCTTGCATTTATATCAATCCCTTTAGAAAAGTAACTCATATTAAATCACTTAGGCCAAGCATTAGGATATATTTTATTTATAAATTATATGAATTTAGGGCACTGAACACTTCAATCGAAGTAGGACACTAGCATTGATGTTGGTGTCTATCCTAGACGTTAGTGTCAAGGGAGTAAGAAAGTAGGTACAGACTCAAAACTTGTAGAAGTGAAAGATAAACATGTTTTAATCATTCTTGGGAAAATAAAAGGTCTGGGTCATCAACATAAGACTATTAAAACTAAGATATAGGCCAAGAGGAACAATATAGAGCATAAATGAGATTCTAGAAAGTAAAAAAGGTCTAAAACTAAGAGGAACAACCAAGGTTTGAGTTTGACAAGTGTACAAGATTGAGGTGATATACAATCCATAAAATAATGACTACAAGCTCATAAAATACAAATAATGTATCCTAAACTTATTTTATACTTCCTTGACAAATTTATCTATTCCAAACTTGTTTCATCATTTTCTTAATACAATAAATTTTCACATTTTTACCTAATATATTATTACAACTTGTATATGTTCTATATACTAGTTATGCCATATTAAATCTATATAATAATAAACCATTAGAATCATGTAACATTTGAGAATGTATATTTAATATACATAAGTTTTATCATTATAATTTTACTTTTTTGATATCTTATTACTATTCATATAGACCATGGATAATCGTTCTCATCAATAAACACAATCAATGATACAATTCATACTTAGAAATTCCCATCATAGCCTACGACTGCTCACAATCATCCAAAAATGAGATAAATATATATGCTTAGGTTTAATACGTCAATATTAGTTGACTATGAATTTGTATACATAGTTGAATATAATAATATTTATATGTATATATAAATATATATACATATACATTCATTTATGCATACATATAAGGTAAGTTTCCAAGTACTACTGTTATCATTATGTAAGCCTAGATTTATCATTCAACTTAATAAAATATAGATCCACCAAAATCCTCAAACATGTGTGTGTGTGTGTGTGTGTGTGTGTGTGTGTGTGTGTGTGTGTGTGTGTGTGTGTATGTATGTATGTACTTAATAACTTGTTTAAAATCTGCCTTAAGCTTGAATGTCTTAACCAAATCTCTATGTCTAAAATATACAACTATACGTCTTCAATTTTCTATTATATAAACACATATAAAATAATCTCCACCATAAAATAATTATGTTTTCAAGTTACATAAAAAATAATATCTTTCTATTTCCCTTTCATAGCTTAACAATCAACACAAGTGCCTAGGCCATCAATAAACTAAAACTAATTATTGAAACTCATTTATCTATACCCATATTTTCTCATTATAACCTATGGATGTACAAATTTATACAAAAGGAAACCAATAGTTTCTCAGGTTCGATATCTTAGTGTTTGTTTAAACCTTTATTTGAATTCATAGCTAAATATATCCATTTCCCATGTAGGTCAATACTAATAACACTGTTAGAGGTTCTGCTAACTTCCTACAGTTGTAAATGAACCAATTTAATTTTCATAGCTTAGTCAATTCACCAGAATATAAAATCTGATCATGTATTTACACATGGTCATATGTATTTATTTATATACATATACATATGCATATATTTATATTTATATACATATATATGTTTATTTCAATTTCAAGAGGAAACCAATATGGCATAATACTAAAATAAGTCGTAGCTATAAGTTTCATATAAAAGTCTTCCTAATGCCATTAAGTGGGTTTATCCTTTATGAGAAAATCATTGTAGGATTTTATTGTTTCATGTATATAAAATCCCTCTCAGGTGTACAACAAATAATTCTTCACAAACTATACCCTGAAGTTTATTTGGACCAATTCTTAGTCCAAGGCAAAGTATAAATACATAGTTCCTTATCCACCAAGAAATCAATATCATTATTATAGGCTCGGGGATGGAATCAAATTCCATCCTTAGGTCTATAAGTATCAATCCCCAAATTTTATAGAGAGATATACCAACATATTCAATCAAATAGGGTATAACCTACGTCAACTATTTGTTATTTTACTTCCAAACGGATCTAGGTTTACAAAGCAAAAATCCATATGTATTTATTAATTATAATTTCAAAGCTTTACTTTCCTAGTTAATGTCCATCATTCTAATTACAAGTGTTGGCAACCTCCCTCTTCTCTTTTCCAAAAAACTTTTTTTCCTTTCTTTGTGTCCCCATTCCTTTCCCTTTCTCTTCTTAATATTTTTTCCAAAACCTACATAGCTTCTACATGACTAGATAACTCTCCTACAACTCTGTGAGTTTGTCATGATGGAACTCACATTTCTCAATGCTCTAACTTATCCATTTTCTATTAACTTATAGTAATTCACCCTATTCTCAAACATGGTAGCTGCATGAAACCCTACATTTTCTAAATGGTGAAGTCAACTCCATCATCATAGTAATAAAATAAGCCTAATTCCTTTTCCTTTCAACTTCGTGGCATTTGCCAATAATCAACAAACAAATAAAACTCAAAGTCACTAAATCCTTTTAATTAAATTTATTTGGGGTGTTTTCATCTTAACTTATCTCTTCACTATGCCACCAAAAAAGGAGTAGAAGGTAACCAACTCAACAAGATCAATAAACAATCAACACTCTCCTAGTATTAAAACATACAATTGGTTTACCTTACACACAATTCAACATGATCTAATTCATGACAAATTTTAATGGAAACATGATAGCAACATAAAACCTACATAATATGCTAATCAAAGCATCCAGTCAAGTAACCATTTAAAATGAATGCAAACATGCCTTAATATCTATAAAGATGAATAATGTAAGCTTCATTTATCATTTTAGTAGAATACTGACTAACATTCATTTCATCTAAGAAAACAAAAATATAATGTGTGTAGGTTTGGTTCAATTTTTTCAATCCTTAATATTGATATTTACACCCCCTTCTCCAATGATACTCTCCCTTTGTGCCACTTGTGAGGGCGGAACAATCCTACAACCACCTCGATCAAACAAAAGGTAGTTAGTCTAATATTATAACAAGTAATCATATACTAGATATATAAATTGATGTAATGTAAATAATACAAATGAAATCAAAGTTAACATGATCATAAAACATAATATAAATATATGAAAATGTCCTCCATATAATTGATCATGAAAAACAAACAATGATTGCCAATCATACAATATACATATCCAAATTAGACATAAAAATCATAACTACAAATCATTATTTTCATAACCCCTACTAATAATTAAATAGTTTTTTTTTAGAGTGGGATAGGATGTGGCATCTTTCCCCTTAAAATAGGTCATTATCTTGATGACTTTTATTTTCAATGATAGTTGAGGAACTAAAAAAGGTTCAAAAGAATAATTATTTAAATAAATGAGGAAACAATCTCAAGAATTACTCATAATCTTTTCATGTAGCACTATCCTTAGAATATTAGTCTCACTGGACTTTTTATTATGATATTTACATTTTATGTAAGATAAGCTTGAAAGTATCAATTATTTTAATTGGTTCTACTGTGACCATCCCTGGATCTAGAACCTATAATGCATTCCAATCCAAGACATGAGAAAGATTAGCTATATACTTCTAAAGATAAGATACATGAAAAATATTATGCATTTGAGTTAAAGATAGTGGTAATGCAAGTCTACATGCTACATTGTTAATCACTTTCAAAACCTCTAAGGGTCTCACATATCTCAGTGATAATTTGATTTATTTTTCAAACTTAATAGCACTCTTTTGAGGTTTGACTTGTATAAAAACTTTTACTCCAACTGAGAATTGCCTTGCTATTATTTTTAGATCAGTATAGCTTTTATACCTATCATTGGTTTCGATCGATCTTTGTTTTATTAACTTTAATTGTTTTTCTATTTTTACAAACATACCAAGTCCAAAAACCACTTTATATTCTAATTTATCCCAATTGATTGGTTTCCTACACCTCCTACCATACAATGCCTTAAAATGAGCCATTTTAAAAGTTAATTGATATGATTTGTTATAAACAAGCTCAACTAATGGTAGATATTCCTCCCATTTGTATTATTGGTATATACAATACATCCTCAAAAGATCATCCAAAAAATAATTTACTCTATCTATTTTTCCATCCATTTTTGCATGGTAAGCTATAGTGAAGTTTGACTATGTACCCAAAGCTGAATTGAGAGTTTGCCAAAAATTTGAGGTCAAACTAGGGTCTATGTTTGAAGTGATATTTTATGGAAACCCATGAAATATATATACCTCTTTCATAAAATTTTTGGCAAGCATTAGTGTTTCATCTGTCGTATTACCTAGAATGAAGTTCATCCACAACTACCAACATCATGTCATTATAATTTTTGGACATTAAAAATCCTTGGACAAAGTCCATGATAATAACTTAACAGTTCCATTTTGGTATGGAATGTGGGTATAAAAACCCAACAAGATGCACATGTTCAACCTTAACTTACTAACATTCTAAGCATTTAGACATCAAGTCTACTATAACCTTTTTAATTCCCTTCCATAAATATAAAAGTCTTAATTATGCTAATAGATTTCTCATTCTAGGATGTCCTAAATATGGATCATTTTTTAATTCTTTTAGCATAATATTTCTCAATTTTTTCCTATTAGGTACATATATTCTACTATTATACCTCAAAATCCCATCATTCACAAATTGAAATCCATGGTATCTACGATCTTAAGAATTCTCAGCCAATGCTTTCTTACCTTGTTTTTAAAATTCATCTATGGGTGAAAATTTTACTACACGATCTTAAAAATTAATTATTATGGCCAATGACATAATATCCCTTTTATAATTAAGGGAATCTACAACTATATTATCTTTTCCCTTAATGCAACTAATGTTTGAATCATAGTTTGAAAAAAAATTTAACCACCACCTCTAATGAACATTAAGGTTAGGTTGGATAAATATATACTTGAGTCTCAAGTTATTAGTTTTAAGCTAAAAATGCTTTCCCAATAAATAATGCTTCCAAACTTTTAAAACATGCACTATGGTAGCTAACTCTAGGTCATGAAGAGCATAATTTTCATCATAAAGTTTCAATTTCCTTGATTCATAAGCTACAACTAAACCATCTTGCATAATAACTCATAAACCATCTCCTAATACATCTATTATAATTTTAAAATAACTATTTGGATCTAGCATCTATAAACTGGTGCTAAAATAAGCCTCTCTTTTAGAACCTAAAAGGCTTCTTCGTACTTATTAGACCAAACAAAAAACTAATCTTTCTACTAAAGAGAAGTGATCGAATTAGCTATCTTCGATAAATTTGGCATAAGCTTCTTATAGTAACCCATTAAACCCATGAAACTATGCATCTCATACATAATTTTGAGTGCTAGATCCTCTATAATGACTCTAATCTTGACTATATCCATCAAAATTCTTTATACAAAGATAATGTGTCAAAAGTATTGTGCTCTTATTTGAAATAAAGCACACTTAGACAATTTTCCATAGATTTTATGCTTCCAAAACCGTTGCAAGACATAATGAAAATGCTTAACATGTTCTTCTTCAATTTTCAAATAGATGAGAATATCATCAAGAAATACTAGCACAAATTGATCAAGATAATCTTTGAACACATTGTTCGTGAGGTTCATAAAAGTTGCAAGTGTATTTTTTAGTCCAAAAGGAAGTACTGTGAATTTGTAATGCCCATAACAAGTCTTAAAAGATATTTTTGGAATATATTCCTCTCTAATTCTCAATTGATGGTACCCAAAACAAAGATAAATATTTGAAAAGACTATCATACCATGCATTTGATTAAATCAATGCAAGGTAAATGATACATAACCTTAATTTTTGACTTATTAATAATTTGATAGTCAATGCACAGATTAAGGGTGTTATCCTTATTTTTGATAAAGAATACAAGTGTACCCGATGGTGAAATAATTGACCGGATCAACCCTTTGTCCAACATCTCTTGAAGTTAGGTATTTATCTCGATTAACTTAGTTGTTTTCATTCTATAGAGAGCCTTAAAATATGGTTCTAACCCTAGAATGATATCAATGGTGAAATCAAATTCCCTTTTGGGAGGTAGACTTAGAAATTTCTATGGAAAAACATCCTAAAGTTCTTGCAGAAAAGGATAGTCTTCTAAGAGGGTTCCTTAACTTCACCAATTTCATCCATTTTGACTAGGAATACTTGGAATCCCTTTCATTGAGCCCTTTTCAACCCAATGGCTTAAATTTTCCTAATTTAAAATTCTCTCTTATTTCCTTAATTATCTAAACACTAAACCTTCTAAAGAAAGTAATAAACTTTGGCTTTGTGTTTAGAGAGCTAATTCACTCCTAAGATCATATCATATGACCCTAGTGGTGCTGCATATAGATAAAAAATTCATAATGAATTATAAAAACTTAATTTCATCCTCAACAAGATATATTTCAACCTTGACCTTGGATTCATTCCCATATTGAATTGACAAGGCATTTGCCATAAAACCAACTTTATTAGATAATTTATTTAACATTTTAGGAGAGATAAAATATTTAGTGGCTCTTATATATATCTAAATAGAAATAGGATGCCCAAAAAAAGTACCTAATACTTTAATGGGAGTGGCTTGAAATTATAACTGATGATTATCAATTGTTGAATGAATATGCTACTGAAAAGTTTCCTATTGAGATGTAGAGGTGGACGAATTCTTATTTTTTCCATATGTTTTCTATTGAGTATAATACTTTCAATAATGGTCTCCTCTACATGTAAATAATCTTCTAGGTGGTCCTTTTCTCTTAGCTTAATTAACTCCCTTAAATCCTTCTCTAAAACTACCTCCATGTTTCCTATTCCCTAGAGCAGTATTGAGTCTTGCATTCTAGTTATTAAATCAGTTATTGGAATTCCCATTCCATTTCTAGTTCTTTTTATTGAAGGGTGTCTTTGAACTTCGAAACTTATTTTTGAATTTTTATCTGACCTTACTAAGTGATTTTTCTTACTTAATTACCTTATCAAAGACCTGGTCTATGGAAGACTATCCAAAAACATCCACTTTGCACCTAATTTCGGGTTTTAAGCCCATGATGACCTTCTTGATCTAAAAATATTCATATTTATGATACTATGTAACATACTTCAAGAGCTTTGTGAATTTCTCCCAATATTCATTTAACAACAAATTCCCTTTCTTTAGATTCTAAAAATTTATTAATTTATGATTAAAATACAATTGGGATAACCATCATACTCTAAAAAGAGTAAAAAACTATTCTCAAGTAGTGGTGGTAGAATCAAGATTCATCTCAAGCTTCTTATTATCCCACCAAGTTGCAACTTCACTAGTCAATTGGTAAGCTCCCCGAAAAACCTTAGTCACCTTAGAATAATTTTGAATCTTAAAATATTTTTTCATTTTAGTGAGCCAATATTTAGCTCCATCACCGAATACCATACAATCAAACTTGGGTGGGTTCACTTTATTCATATCATGTACAAGATCTGTAACTATTTGAGTTATTGATACTTGCTGACCTTTATCATGCCCTTGATCCTAAGGCTCTTCCCAATCAATAGGGTATTCCTCTGGAACCTCTTGTTCATCCTCCTCCTCAAGTCCATAAATTTATTACTGTAGAGCAGCTATCTAATCTTTAGTATCATTCATGACAATGAGTATTTGATTAAGTTTTACAACTTGCTCTACTACTAGATGATTGTGTTAGCTTGAGGGTTTGAATTTGAAGTCCCCTTACCAATGTATTTACCTTATGCCATTCTCCTCACTAAAAAATAGAATAATAGATTTATGTTGGTGGAATTATTAGGTCTAAGTGATAAACCTTAAATCTAATACCATAATGTTATAACCCCACTAGGTTACTCAAAAGTTACATAATTTTTAGTATAGGTTCCTAGGTTTTCACCAAAAAATGCTAATTACGGGGATAGAGTGTGCAAAGTTACATCAAAATATCATAAGATGTTGTGCTCAAGAATTTGAAACATATGCAAGGTTTATTGTAGATAAATACACTTGTTTAATAGCTCAACATACAATGTAAACTACTTATAGATATAGAAAATACACATTAGAGCAGAATAATAAGGGAAACATTAAAAATAACATAGAGAACTCTGAGACTATATCATAAAAGAGTACAAAATCTTAGAATTCATAATAGAGGATATAGTACTATGGATTACAATAAGAAAACCTCCATAGATCAAGGTCTAGTTCTATCAATATTCAATGCAAAAGATCTTGGATTAAAATAACAATCACTATTATTTTTACACACACACTCTTCAACCCTTCTATTGTATTTTTTACAAATACACATAGGCATTAGTTCATATGGTTTTAACTTATAGATTTACCACGCTAAGAATAGTTCTCCATATCACATTCAATTGAGTCCTGATAATATAGAGATTCTCATAACAAATCCTAACAAAATGCAAATAGAATATAACTATATTTCCCTTAGGATGTTCTTTTACAAACAAATGGTTTTAAATTTACATTTTACCACTAACACTTTCCTGGATTTAAAATGTTGTCTCATCCTGAGACAATGCTGCAAAGGTAATCTTTCTAAAAATTAAGAAAAGGTGACAAAATGTAAAAGTACATAGGATTCACAAACTTTATTCAAGGTGCCAGTTAACCAATTTTCACCCCTTGCACACTACTTAGCTGCCCTCAAGTTTTTAACTAAGTAGTATACTAGTCTACCTCCCTTTAAGGTTTTTAATAGACTAGCATGACTAGGTGGATGCCCTTGATGGGTTTTAAACCTCCTATCTCTACTTAGTACTATACAAGCTTCTAATTACAAAAAAAATAACCAAATTCTCAAATTTTTTGAACTTGTGCAAGCATTAGTTAGTAGGTGGTGGCGTTGATGGAGTGATTGAGTTAGTAGGAACCTATGAAGGATTTAGAGTAATCTACATAGATTGAGAAGTGGTACTCTTTCTTTATTGGGTGATATATCATAGATGGCTTAGTGGAATGATCTTGGGTTCATCTATTATTGGTGTAATTCTTACATCGATGAGGGCCAAGTCATCCTTATAGGACTTCCAATTGAGGAGAGCTTCTTGAGCATTGCGTAAAAGACTATGCATTGAGATTGAATGTCCTCTAGTTGGTGAATATCATGTTATCCATCCTAAGTAAAATTATTTTCATCATGTTGACTTTGGTTGTGATTTATCCATGGAGTTATGCCAACTTATCTACATGTCATTGCACTTTCAAATCGGTGAAGGAGTTGTACAACATCTAGTTCTACCAAGTTTGCATACTCTGTATGACTATATCCCTCACTCCAAGTGAGGTTTATAGTGAAAAATACATGGTTGTAGGAGTTGCATAGGGTGATATGAGTTTAGATTATGTAAAATTAGTCATGGTAAATTTAGTCTATGAAGTGGTCCAAACACTATCCAACTACTTATTCCAATATAGAAGCTGAAGTGTAAGTTACATATATTGAGCTCAATCAGTATTTATGATGGCTTGATACTTAGTTAGTAACTCACAAAGGACCTTAGTCTTGACTTTGATGTCTTTCCCATTCTTTATGACACTTTCCTCATTAAAGGTTTTCTAATCTATATTGATCTTGTTTAGTAGAAGAGCAAGTTGGTCCTTGTTTGAGAGTGAGGAATCCATAATTAGATGTGTGTAGAGGTTAGGATAAGCATCCTTGATTTTATTCCTAGAAATTCCTAATTATTCCTTGACTTAAATTTTTTTTATCCTTGAGCTCCTTTACTTATTGATCTAATGCAACTTACTTTTACAAAATAAATTCTTGGAATGCAATGGCACCTTCAAGATTATTAGATAATGACAAATGGGAAACATCCAGGGATGCTTCTATTATGGTAGGAGTCAGGTAAAGTCATGAAAATGGTGTAATCATAGGTGTTTTCCTCAATGGGGATATTGTCAATGAAAAAATGGTTCACCATGTAGAGGTTGCCAACACATCCCATAACTAAATGTTAGATAGGCTAGATGGAGCACTATCATCGTGTGAGG
Organism: Torreya grandis; assembly: GCA_037957365.1. Taxonomy (NCBI): domain Eukaryota; kingdom Viridiplantae; phylum Streptophyta; class Pinopsida; order Cupressales; family Taxaceae; genus Torreya; species Torreya grandis. The sequence goes on from JARHVA010000790.1 coordinate 2,867,120, forward strand.
CAACCATAGTGCCTCCTACTTATGTTTGGGGTATTTCTTGAGAGGTTTATGAAATGATAGAATTTGAATGAGTTTATGTATATTGTGCCTTTTTAGTATTTTCTTGGGCTTCCTTGGCACACTTCTTCACACATTCCTCATGTGTCTAATTTTTAGCATCTTGTTGTGCCTTCTTGGAAACCTCTTCTTGTGTTTTCTTCTCAATGCCTTCTTATGCTTTCTTGGTGGCCTCTTTTATTTGTGCCTTAATTTTTCATTCTTATACCTTGGCCTAATTTTGTGTTTGATCTTGTGTAATCTTGTTCTTCTTTTATTCCTTTACTACTTCCTTCTATCTACACTCTACTTCCAATTCAACATCATTGTGTTATTGTTCTACTACTTGTTATTTTTGTTTGGATTATTCTACATCTATAGCTTTTTGTTGCTTGTTATTCATTTATTCTTCCTCATATTATTGTCTTTGTGCCTTGGAATTATCATCTTAATTATGAGCCTCTACTTCTTTGGCCTAGAATTGGGCTTCCTCCTATTCTTATTTCTCCTCCCTTGCCTTCCATTTAGCCTTAGCCTTAACTCTACACTTTTATTCTTTACACATGTGATACTTAACTACTCTTTGTGTTTCCTCATGTGTGACTTTTTATTCTTCTGTAGTTTGATCTTCAAGTTTTAATTCCTTTGTGTCGATCTCAACCTCCTTAGAGTGTGATGGTGAGGATATGATGATAGTAGTTTGTAACTCTGCTCGAGAAACTTGCCCCTTATGAACTAGGCATATTATTGGTTTTGGGGTGTCAACTTCTTGTGCTTGTTACTCTCCCATTGTAGACTCTCCAATAGGTTGCACAAGAGTAAGTGAGGTGTCTACTTAAGATTTTTGAGGGATGTATAGAGTCTACCTACACCATATAAGTTATTTTAGGGGGCTATTTTCTATGGCTCTTGACTATGATGGGCTCATAATGGCTCCTCTTGTATCCAACATTTATCAAATGCACTAAAATTTTTCCTCTTCAAAAATTGTATCTAGGATAATGGAAGTAGGGTAGTTGGGCAACTCAATCCATATATTTTTTAGAACTCTATTTTGTACCTAGATGGTGCACATTGATTTCCAAAAAAAGTGTTTTTTTTCTTCTTCCTTATCATATAATTCTCTGGGCATATTAGCCATTATTGTTCTATAGACATGCTATTCATTAGTACCCATTTGTGGTAAGTCATAGAGCCCAACAATTTTGGGTATGCTCAGGTTATCCAATTAGGTGATTTGGCTACAAGTCTTTCACCTTAGAGGAGATAGATATCTTATGCCCTCAAGTACCTTTTACTTTTTTGTATCTCTAATTGGTGTGGTTTTTGTTGAAGGTTGCACAATTATAGTTACAGGGTCTAGAATATATGGTGGTACTATCTGTAATGGCGTTGCTCTCATTTATATGATCTATTTGTGTTTTGATACCTTAGTCTATGCCATTTTCATGTCAATAAAATTTGGGAGTGGCAGACCCAATACCTTAGGCAATTCATGAATTCTAATGGAAATACCCTTTGGTAGCTTTGTGATTATCTCATGTTGGCCCAAATAATACATGATGTCAAGTAGTATGCAAGGGTTAGATGCAATTACCTTCACCAACTCATTCCACCATTTGGTAAAATTGATGTGGTGCCCAAAATAGGTACTCTCCTAGGTCTGGGTTAGGTTCTTGAACTACACATCTAGCTAGTAATCAATGTTGGGATGAACTTCACCTTCAAGTGACTTCCACTATGTAAATACTAATAACAATACCAAAAATTGGTACTAGAAAGTTTAGCTTCACCATCACCAAGACTTTATCAATATGCAAAGTGAGTTTGCTAACCAAGAATTCAGGCTAGTTGAATTCCTCATTTAGATTGATCATTCAATGGGAAATATTGATGACCTCTTTTGTAGCCTATTTGGCATCTTTGGTTTTCTACCAAAAGCTTTGTGAAATACATTCTAACAAAATTTGCTATGACACATCATCAATGTCCTCTAGTGGAATTCATTGTGAACTTTAAGAGTACTTTTGTTAGATCTCCAAAAGGATTAGTGGCGTTCATGAGTTGTAATGGGCTATAGATCTCCCCTTCATAGGTATTCCTATTGACCTTGCCATCATAGCCATATTGATGTGAATGGCTGTTTCTTGGGAAAGATAAATATTAACCTCATTTTAAGCAACTCAATAATACCTCCATTACATCTCTGAGTTACCCAAAAGGAGGCAATCAGATCAACCACTCCACATATGTGTTATGGCATTTGTGTGGTGGCACTAATGATAATGGTTGTACCCCTTCAATTGCATCCAACACAAACATACATATATCAACATTTAAAACAAACTCATAGGTATATGGGTCTATAAAGTACATTTGTCATAACACAACATTGATGCCCATGTCTTCTTATTGTGCATATATGAATCCTTTGATGAGTTATGATCTATTAAATCCAGCCATGATACATTTTTTGCTTTGATTCTAAAATAATTTCTTTTGGATGTGCAAAGTATAGACTCATCTGAGAATAACAAGTGACCTAAAATTTTTCAAGCACTTCATTATACCTAGTAGTGGATATGAAATTAACTACCCTAGTGCTAAATTTATAGCTTCTCACACCACCTTCTATGCTTTTCTATCTTAATTAACTGCATTGTCACTTAATCCTTCACACATGAGATTTGAATGAGGTGGATCTATTTTGGTTGATATGGTATTCTTTTTGTTGACTCGACATTCAATGTTGGTGACAATTGATGATTTTTGACCTATTGCCTTATATTAGGCTTCAACCATATGCTATTATTCTATTTATAAAACTGACTAATAAATTTTATAATAGATTTTTCAATCTTTCCCCATACTTAATCATTAATTTCAATGGCTTGATCATTAAACTCCACTATCTACTCAAGATTTAGATGCATGTGTCCTTCCTGGACTTAATTGATGTTCATGTGTTGTACTCATTTGGCCACCATGTTTCATTAATTTAATGCATCCTTAGTAATGGAACCTTATACTTAATATTGGATCCCTGTAATCCCTTACCTCTATACACACATATTTATATTTTCCTCACATGTGCCAAAAAAAACAAAACCCCAACTATTCTAAAATCAATGCTTTTAATCATGACTATTATCTACTTAGTGCGATATAGCACCTTTATTCCATGTTATGTTAAATTAATGGTGGTAATAATTCAACCTATAGCCATTTACCTACCTTGTAAGATATTTCCCTGTAAATCTTACAGGATCACTATTCCAAGCTACAAAATTTCATGGATGATGTAGGGGCCTTTCCACCTAATGTTAAGCTTTCCAAGGAAAGCTCTGAACTTGATATCATACACAAGAACAAGTTGATTTACATGGAATTATTTTGTTCATAGATTTTTATCATTTCATGCCTTCTAGCTACACTTATTCATCTCTTGGGCCCATACTGTTCTGTGTCTCACTTCATCCATGTGATTCAAGTCTAGTAACCTATTAGTCATCAACTCCTGACCACCCATTCAAAGCACATTTATGACTCATATAATAGGAATAACATATTCCATAGAAATTAATAACCATAACCCATATACCATTTAGAATAATATAAACCCTATCGTACATTTATAATGCATGTGATAATCCCATAGGACTCCTATAAGCCTATCATCCTAGTCATCTCACTTCACTTTGTAGATCTTAGTAAACACCTTACCTATCACCTTATTTGTAGCTTAAACTTGGACATTTGCCTATGGATGATAAGCTATGCTTTTATGATGTGATATCATGAACTCATATGTGAGGGTATTGATGGTCTTATTCATAAAGTGAGTTCCTCTACCACTTACCAATTTAAGAGGGCAACCGAACATGGTGGTGATGTTCTAGTACATGAACTTGGTTGTTTCCTTTACACCATAACTTAGAGTCACATTAGCTTCTACCTATTTTGTAAATTAGTCTATTTTAGTGATTATGTACATTGTATTATTACATTTACTTGGAGGATTGATTGGTCTTACAGAGTCAATCCCTCACTTTTCAATTGGATGTTGCACTAACATGGGATGTAAAGGTATTTCATCCCACTAGAGTGGCTTCCCCATCCTTTGGCAGACGTCACACTAATGTGATACTATCTATGTATGCTAAAATATATAGGGCCGCCAAATTCCACTTTACAATATTTTCCTCATAGTTGCATCTCCTATGACTCCATGATATGATTCATCCATTATCTATGCACACTCATGCTGTAGATCCACTCTATACATCACTTCATCTTTGCCTAGGTATTAAAAAAACAAATTAAAAATACTATATGAAAGAGCTATGGTGATTAACTATTTATTATCTCTCTCTATATAGTGTTCTGGGAATGAAACCTATTTTAGAAACTATGTAATCTCTTGTAGTTTCTTCAGTATTATAGTCACCCTAAATAGGTGTGCATCTGATGACTCATCTTATAATTACTTAGGTTACTTAACATTATAGAGCTAGCTTAGATGGTTTGGGTTAACATTATCTAGACCTAGTTTGATGTTAATCTAGAATTAAAATTATTGGGAAAGCATTAGTCAATGTGATATTCATCTTCCCAACATTAGATTGTTCACTAGGTATTTTAGAGCTTGATGACTAGTAAATAATTCAAATGATGTGGACAATAAGTAGTGCCTAAATTTTTGTAATTCAAACACTATTTCCAAGGCTTCCCACTCAGTTATCATATAATTCTTTTATATAGACAACAATGTTCTACTTGTGAAGTGGATTAAATGATTTAATCCTCCTTCTCTTGGTTGTGAGAGTACTAATCTAATTGAAAGCCTCAAATCATCCACATGCACATGGGAATATTTACTCCAATATGGGAAAACTAGGATTAAAACACTCACTAGTCTTTGATTTAAATCAACAAATGCATCCTGATAGTCCTCTATCCAAAAAATTGGTCTCTTTTTCACAACAACTTCTCTAAAAAGGCTGTTATAGTAATTTACCCCTTGATGAATTTTTGGTAGTAACCTGTGTGTCCCAAAAAATATCACACTTTTATTGAAATCTTGGGTGGTGGCATCCACATAATAACTATGATCTTAACCTAGTCTACTAGAATTTATTTACTACCCACTACATGACTTAATAAAACACCAAAGGGTGTGAAAAATAAATATTTATTCAAGTTTAGTGGTATTCATAATGCTCTACATATCTCTAAATTTAATTTAAGTTTTGATAAATATTCCCTAAATAAAGAAAACATTACCCAGTCATCTAAGTACACTTCCAAGAAGTCATGGATAAAATCCTTGAACACAGTCAACACATCCTTGGAGAACACTGTAGGTGGATTTTTGATCCAAATGGCATGACCCTATAAGTGAATGAACCCCATTCTATTATGAATGTGGTTTTGGTCCTATCCTCTTCTATAATGGGTATCTAATGGTAACTGATAAATCTATCTATGAAAGAGAACACTTCATGCCCTATGATAGTCTCTAAAAATTCATCTATGAAGGGAGTGGGTCATTAACACAAGAATCATTAAGGATGCAGTAGTCTACATAGATGCATATCTCACTAGTCTTCTTCAACTGTACTACCATGGGGCTAACCTAATTAACTTTATCAACTGAGAAGATAATGTCTACTTATTGCATGCAATCTATTTTATCTTTCACTTTCATCTTCATGTTCAAGTTCAATCTACATGGTGTCTTATTGATTGGCCATGCACACTCCTTTATCTCTATGTGCATCTCCAACAAATAAGGATCAACACCTTTAAATTCTATGAAAGTTATAAGAAATACATCCTAATATTCTCTAAGCAATTCAAAACATCTGAGATATCTACCTGCATCTAATAGTCTCTAACATGCACTATTTTTTGTCTATCTTCTGTGTCAATATTCTCTATGTGTTCTTTTAATGGATCCTAATACATCTTACATTATTTTTTAGGAATGAAGTTGTAGAGTATCTATTCTCTTTTACATTCTAGGAACTATATGTGTCACAACTTTTCCTCTTCTATTCCCTCTATGATTGGTCTGGTAGAGGCTCTAACTCTCTCTAGCTCAAAGAGATCCCCTATAGCCAAGTAGTCCTCACCATCAATCTTAGATTACTATTAATCCTCATTCTATATCCTATGGTAAGATTGAATCCATTTATGGGTCTCACCTTGGCCAACTTCCTAAAGTTTCAAGATCTGTGTCAAGTTTTTTCCTAGTACTTCATGTAAAACTGGTTCCAATGGTGCTGGAAAGTCTTCAAATATTCCATGGCACAAAGGTTTTCATATTTTGTAAATATACTGAGGGTTTTCACTCTCAAATATGAATGTTCAAATGAAATCATATTTTATATATGCCCAATGCTTTATTTCCCTTCACTCCTGATGGATGTACCATGATCTATGAAAAACACCTAGGGTATAGATAAAGCTATGTGTTTAGTAGTTATGAGAGATACCATCTAACATCCATACCTCAATAAACCTATACACATGAAATTCACAACATTCACCCTTCTGATAGATTGGCCATTCTCTTCTCACAATCTCTAGAAACTAGAATCGAGCTACTAGTAGTTCACACACTTCTTCCCACATTAAATGATCATCCCTTTGGATGGCCCACAAGTTCACAAAAATTCCCTTCATTGCATAGTTCAAGTTTCTAACCCTTTGGTTCACATCTAGTACATACTATTGAAACTATAAGATAAACTTGCCAACATCCTCAATAGCAAAATACTAGGGTATTTATCACTCAATTGCAAAGACCATTTACAAAGGTTATAGCTCATGATCTCCTTTCACCCAGTTGAGTACATGGGTGTTTGAGTCTCCACTTATTGAAGAAGCTCTATCCCATGGGAGAACACCCTCTGGATTTGGTTCTATGTAGTCCTGCTCAGTATGACCTATTTGATATATAATATCTATTTTAGATTATGTTAGAAATATAGCCATCATTGATCACACATCCTCCTCAACCTTTTAAGGGATATCTAGGGTATTGAACTCCATCTTGCCAAAAATACATTCCACACTAAGATTATGAGTCTGTAAAATAGTGTTTTTTTAAAGGAAATTATACTCTGTTACTTGCAAAGCCTTCTACTTATCTTTGACTATAACCTTCATCTAGTTGGTATTGGCACCACCATAGGGTGAGTCTATATCTTTTGGGATGATGTAAGGCCTAGATTTAGTTTTATTTAGAGTAATGATAATGATCTTGTCATCCTGATGAGACTCTAACTGATTCATGACTGTGTTGATAGTCATACACCCATCATAGGTCCACTTCTTCCCTATTGACATAGGGTAGTGAGTCTTATATGTCTTCATATTGATCACTTCAAAATTACCTCATAGACTAGGCTATACAACTTTGATTTCTACATCCTCCAAGTGACCAATAGATTCCACTATTCTATAGTCTACAAGGTTGAGTGTGATAGGACTATAACTCAATGCAAGTATTCCCAAGGCTTCCCAAGTAGATATGGGGATCATATTTATAGTGTTTCTAAAGTCAAATACATTTTTGTGTATTTAATAAATGAATATATATATGTCTATCCTCGCATCAATGTCTTAAGGTTTCTTTATCTTTACAAATCAAACCAACTTATCCATTCATTGCTAGCCTTTTTATGCACATTCCAATAGGTTATGGAGAAGATTCATGATGTTCTATGAGATATCTTGATTACACAATGTAATAAGGAGTTTCACTAAATCCATGAACAAAGTGACAACCCAATCCTATGTTAATATACACACTATCTACCCATACATCTATGTGTCAAGAGCTATATCATCTCCTTCATTCATCCCTTGCTGTTGGATTGTCTTCAAAATCTATGCATTTTCCCACATCAACCCTTTTTTAGTGGTAGGCTCAAAATATCTATTTGGTCATGTATTTTTAATACCCATGTATTTAGGCATTTCTAATAGAGGTAACCCCTAATATTAATGCTATTATCTAGTTACTGCCTATAATGTGGCATCCTCCCTCAACTGTGCATGGATCATGTTAGTATTTCTAGTAGGTTTCTCCCTCGGTTATCTTTCCAAGACTGGATAGTCTTCTATATTGTGATACTATGTCACCCTACATTATGAATAATAAGGTTGCCTATGAGGATTTTTAGGGTAATTTATTTGCACATGGTTTAGTTCTCCATAGTGATAACAATGAATGGGTGGCCTAGGCTCATTGTTGCCTTAGACTCTCTATACACCACATTAATATCCTCTTCTATTTACATAAAATCCCCATCTATGTTGGTGCTATTATTTCTCAAAATTTCTATGTTCTATGATGCATTCCTTCCTTACTACTATGGATATTTGTTAAATTAGGCCATTTGTGATTGTTTTGGGTTTAGGGCCCATCCTAACTACTATGCTTGAGGAATATCTAGATTCCATGGAGCTTGGTATGGGTAGGTCACAGTCTATTGTGGGACCTTCTACAAGGTGATATTCTAATTCTATGTAGAAGGTAGGGTACCCATTAGTTTCTATGGTTACCACTATGCTTCAGGGATCCAAGACATCATTGATGGATTGTGACCTGGTATGATGCTCCCTAATTTAGGAGTAGCTTGTGGTGTAACTATGGTTTTATTCACAACAACCACAAACACATTTTTAGTGATATCCTCCTTCAATTCCTAGAGTGCTCAATAATCCTTATCATCATGTGTAGGTGACATACAAAATTTATAGTGTATGTTTTGTGGGGTTTGGATGTACTATTATCAAAGGTGGAACTATGAGGTTGCATGCCCTACTACTATGCATATCTCATATAAATCCATCTTAACCCTAGGGAATTCATTTTTATGATGCCCTTGTTGTTTGTACTTTATGTACAATATATCTAACTTGGGTCTCTCAACCATTCCTTGAAACTAATCTAATCTACTCAAAACAATCTATAAGGTACTTTTTACCTTGGATGATGACATGACTGCATCCCCAAACTATTTAATTTTCTCCTCTTGAATCACAATGCCTCTTGCATCTGCTTTATCTCCAAACTGAGTTTGGGCTATGGAAAATATGATCCTTGGTCTTAAATCTTGTACAAACCAAGTGGATTTATCTTTATCCTCTAAATAAAATTATAATGTTTTCATGACATCGAAGAATCTGATATCATAGTCACCAATGGTCTCTTGGGGTCCTTGTTAGATCTCCTTCAAATCCTAGATTATTTAGCTTAAACAATTCTTAACCTTAAAATTTGTGATGAGCCAATTCTTAACATCTGTTAGGGATGCTATGGCTATATTTTTACTAAAGATGAACTCCAGTGCATGTCTACTCAAAGCACCAATCAATTCATACTTCTTTATGTTATCATTGGTGATTGCTTTTGCCTACTATTTCATGTCATAGATAAGTAAGTACTATTTAGGGTCCAAAAACATATCATAGGGAGCTAGGTGTATAAAATCACCTAATTGAAATACCATAGTTGGGTTTCCTACATGCATCATAGTTAATTTGATTGTAACCAATGTCAAGGATGGTTGTAGTTTTAGAGATTTTTGGGCACTTTGAGGTGGCTCCTGATTTAGTGGTGGTTGTGATGTATCCTTTGGTTCTATAGATATGGTAGTTATAAATATATCTATGTCATCTTCTTATTCTTCTTCTAATATTTGAAGTTATGTAATGAAATCCTTAGCTTTTGCAAGAATTAGAGGATCTGTCTCTATAGAAAGCAATGTTGTTGTGTTCTTCTTTTGTTGGTATGAGAAACTCTATGTAACTTCATGATATGCAATATTTTGTACTTCTAGGGTTTTTCTATGAACTTCTTCTAGAATTGGTCCTTTCCAAGTGTCATCATCTAATGTTATATATGAATTATTATGATTTTGAAAAAAAATAGGCTTAGGGGATGTGTGCTTCCTTGGGAAATGATCCTTACCTCTAAAGATGTATCTATCAAAACATAAACCTGTACTATGTCTAAGACTATAAGGTAATCCTTGATTTTCTTTCTAGGATTGCCTTTCTAGAAACTACAAACTTTTACCCATATGTTCTACTTCTATAGTAATACCTTCTTCTTTCATCCATGCTAAATCCCCATTGCTTCCTCGTGCTCTATCTCTAATTGGCCCAATATCCTCACTCTATTTTTCTTCACCACACCCTTCTCCTTGTTGACTCCCTTCATCCAAATCATCAATGCTACTACTAATCCTCTTTCTATTTGTAGTTTCCTAAAATGCACTTTGTGTATTCCATCTCCTCTATTGTCAGAACTCTTAGTCTAACTCTAGATTCTTTTTCTAATCCTTTTCCTATGGATTCTCCATGTGGGACTCAGGTTTAAGCTCCATATTTTCACCTTTGATTCATTCTCCTTTATCTCTCACACACCCCCATACACCCAAAATGACTGCTCTATGTGGAAAGGAATAAGTACCATTGATTTTTCCATAACCAACATCTTAATGAGTATAAGGAGTCATTGCAATAATTTTATTCTTATCCCTCTCATAAATAGATCTTTTTCCATGCCAAATGCTACATAGCCTTGTACTGCAAACTCTATGATATACCTATCTATGGTTGAATTGAACCAATGATCTATCTCATAGGTCCAGCTGGTGTCTAATACCTGAAGCTATTTAATCTTCTCTTTAGAGTAATTAATGTCAATAGTTGCACAAGATATAAAAAAATAACGTTTTAGATTATCCAACCAATCAGGTAGTAATCTAGGTAATTCACACTAGAATATTTCATAAATCTGACCATAAATATGTTACTACACAATCTATTATTTAGAACACCCTATTATTTGAGCTTCTTTTTGTTGAAAATCAACTATTTTATGGTATAGCTAGCATTCCACATATATATTATTAGGCAACCACCTTATCATATCCTCAAATAGTGAGTTCCATGCTCAATGCACCATTGTTATCAAAGGTTCCTAGGTTTTCATTAGAACATACTAATTATGGGGATAGAGTGTGTGAAGTTAAATCAAAATATTATTATATGGTTTAATCAATAATTTGAAACATATACAAGGTTTATCATAGAGAATACACTTGTTTAATAGCTCAACGTATGATGTAAACTCCTTATAGATATAGAAAAATACACATCAGAGCAGAATAGTAAAAGAAACATTCATAATAACATGGACAACTTTATGTTTATACCATAAAAGAGTAAAAATGAATAGAATTCATAATAGAGGATCTAGTACCAGGGATTAAAACAAGGAAACCTCTATAAATCAAGGTCTAGTTTTGTCAATATTCCATGTATAAGTTTTAGGATCAAAATACCAATCACTATTATTTTTACACACATACTTGTAAACCCTTCTATTAGATTATTTAAAAATACATATAGGCATTAGTTCCTAAGGTTGTAACTTATATATTTACCATATTGATAATAGTTATCCATATCACATTTGATTGAGTCCTGACCAACATAGATATTCTTGTAATAACTCCTAAAAACCTACAAACAAAATACAACTGTATTTTCCTTAGGACATTCTCGTACATACAAATAGTTTTATATTTACCTTTTATTGGAAACAATAATTTTTTTAAAGTCTAAATGGCTTACTTATAAAATAATCTATAATTATATTCAAAATCACTGCTTGACTAATAAATGTATCAAATGTAATAAATATAGAAATGTATCAACCCACTAATTAATAAAAGATCATTTAGTTTTCAAACAACCTATGATAGATTACATGATGAGTATTTCTCATAAAATGAATAGTGGAAAGAGTCAAGTGCATAAAATCACTAATATAATTGATAATCCAACTATAAATAAGCATAAAACCACTGCTATCACAATATTTAGATTTAATTACAAATTCTATAACCATTGTTGTATTGAATATTCAACAATAATGATGTACTACATGTTACATTTCAGTACAAAGTTAAATATATAATATAACATTTATACCAGTAAAAATGAGTCTCATAAACAACTCAATGATCCATATATATAACCATGAGTATGATCCAAAATGGTTTAATATTTGAGTAAAGGGAGAGCATCATCTAATTGTTTTACATTCAACTAGAGATCATTGATCTACCACACACCTCCCCACTAGGAGTGGCCCTTACCTTCATGGAGGGGTAGATAAGAATAATGCAAATATCAATAAATAACTCAAAATCCATGTGTGTACAATCACTAATACATGCAATAGTCACATAGACCATGTAAATGAATCCTCTATTTAATATGGCATCAACATACACTATAAACTAGAAAACTATAGTAGAATGACAATATCTAAGCTATAACATTACTTTGACCAAATTTTTCATTATAAAAGTTAGATCTCACATGGAATTCAGTCAATTTCACTCATACTACTCTTTGATAATGAATCTTAAACTAGAAGATGATATAAAAGGGTAGATATATGAGTCTCAAGATATCACCTTCATATGTCTATCATCAACTATCATATAAAACATGCTAATGGTTTCTTATAAATAAATCATGGTAAAATAATATAGATTTCAACATAAAATAATTCATGAAATTATGAATTGAATGTTGGAAGCAAAAATGACTGAGGGGGCGGGGGGGGGCGGGTGAATCAGTATTCAAAACTTTTATTTACAATTTCACATAAACAATCATGAACCATTCAAGCAAGCATATACACCTATCCACATAAGCAAGATACACAAGAACACATTACATATGTGGGAAAACCTCAAGAGGAATAAAATTCACTGATATATAAAAATATACTATAGTCTTATAAGACATCCACAAATTTTAGTAAATCACCCACTTCACATGGAACACTAATCCCAACTAGCTAAGCACCAACTCAACTAGGCTTTAACAAGCACCAACTTGCAAGGAGGCACCAACCCCTTAAATGAGTAAACACCAACTCAAGCACCTGATTGATTTGATAATATTTAGGATATATTGTTATTAAACCAATTGATGATGACCACTTCTTCATCTCTTCACACTCTTAACCATCTCAAACTGCCTTCTAGGTCTCTTCATTTAATTAGGTCTCTTCAAGATTGATTAGGTCATATGACCTTGATTATCATACAAATTATCTCTATAAAAAATTAATCACAATTACTCTAAACTCATCTTATGGTTTACAAGACCTTCTTCTACTTACCAATGTTATATTCCATTTGCTCTTTCTATACACACATAAATAGGCCTAAAACACCTTGTATATATATAAGCCTCTTGCTCATACAATTCTTAGTTGAAAAATACACTAAAAAACTTAGGTAAACTATGGAATATATCTTAGGATATATTATAAACATGAATAAAATGCACTTTGAGTCCATTTAGGTCTGACATACCTCAATTTTGCCTTATTTCATCTTTACATCTCATGGAGACATAATCCCATTAGGTCTACTTTAGGACATGTTATACTTTACCTTCATTAAAATACATTAAAACACATAAAAAAATAGGAACATATCATATTACACTCAAATAGACACATCCTAATCTAATATACACTCCATAACACCTTTTAGCTTCAACCATCACTTGAAGCATACCATTAACACTCTTCACAATTAGGCTTGTGCATACCCAGAAAGTCTGTCTTGAAATACTAAATTTAAACACCAATTATCTAAACAAAAATAAAAATAAATCACATATTAATAAACATCATGACCTAAATATCATTAAAAAACTCATTAATTACTTCAATTTAGGAAATATAGGCTCAAAGTTTTCTCTGCAAAATGCTCACTCTGAACTGCCAACTAGCCTCAAAACACAATCATAGAAACTTAAACTTATGACATATGAAAGAACACACTCAAGGAATTAAAATAAATTAAAATTATCCTAAAACATATTTATAACAAAATATAACAAAAATATCATTATATCTAATGGAAATTATTGGTCTTGTAGACCAATTTATTGACCTTCTCTCTCACAGACCTCACTCATCTAGTCAAGCCATTTTGGCTTCAAAATTTTCAATAATTTAAATAAGTAAAAAAAATTTTAAAAATCATGGATAAGACATAAAATTATTGAATAATAATACCATGTATATTATATTCTTCAAATCAGAGCATAAGGTCTCAAACTCATCACTCCAACTTGCTTACCTAGATCTGCTAGTTTGCCTTGAAGACCAGTCATGGTGATTTTGACCTTCAACACATATCATCACTTTAAAATAATATTTATGAATTTTAATAGTCATATTTGATCCTTATACCTTTATTATATATAAATATAATATGGTCAAATGGCAATATTGGTCTTTCAAACCAATCTCATGACCTCACTGTACATAGACCTCATTAAGCTAGACAAGTCAACTTGTCAGCAAATTTTCATTATATAAAATGATATAAAAAACTTATATACAAAATTAATATGTATTAAAACTCTTGAAAAACATATCCATGCATTTGGTTTCATCCCTATTCCATGATAACACATCCCTTATCATCTTCTCACTTCTGCCTAGGTTTCTCACTGTGTGCACCATTAGGCCTATTACCGATAGGTTATATTGGATGACCAGTTTAGCACACCTAAGGGATATAATCCATATAAAAAATAACATGAAAATAAATTTAAAGTCTCAAACTTTGTCCTCCATCTATTTATAACTCTGACTTAGTCAATTGTGACTGCTACAACAAATCTCCAATAAACTAGCATTTTTCTGTAGGGTCTACTCACATACCTGACAAACCAATCACACATATATTATTGGTAGAGTTATATACAACCTATAATAACTTAAATATCCATACCAATTCATTATGATCACTTTAGAACATCTTTCATATTATATCACTATTAGGGTTTTTTGAGGGTTTAAACCATCAATTAGCAATCTTTTTGTAAAGCTTAGCCCCTCATTACAAAAACTAATTACTAGAAATTTGAGATATGAAACTTACCCATATACCATAAATATATTAGGTTACCATGTATAGGTTACACATTCCAATGAACACTTGGAAGTTATTTTTAGGTTGAGAACCCTTCATTCTGTGCACATGAGAGACCTCAAAACCACTTTTATGACCTAAAAATTCATGTATATGCTTAAAAAGACTTAAATAACCTTTTTAAATGATCAAATACTCACAAATTCCTTGAAAATTGATCCTGATACCTCATTAGGCTATGCTCTCACCATCTTGCTTTATTGCATCTAAGTCTTCACAACTCATTAGGTCTTGAACTGACCTTCAAAATTCTTTTCAATCACTAAATACTTAAATCACATGCTCACACAACTTATCTCATGATTAAAAACTATTTTACATCCTTCATAGTCCTTGAAAATACCTTAAGTCACCTCATTCAGTTAGGCAAGGTCTAAAACTAGTCTAGTTGTAAACTTGAAATTAAGGTCTTACCCCTGTAGGCTCATCTTGAAACTCTCCTGAGTAATCCAATGCCTCATATTCATGCTCAATAAAACTTATATAACCTCTCATGCCTCTATGCATTTATTTTAACAAGTCACCATGCTTATACCTTCTCACAAGGTCTCTTCATGCTATGATTAGTGCCATGACTAAGCTTCTTAAGTAATTTAAACTTGACAACTGACCTTTAAACACTCATAAAAGTATCTACAATTATCTTGCATGATCACATAGTTCCAAACAACCTCTCAAAATTTGTGCTTACTTAATTTACCAAGCTTCACTATGTACACCTTTTCATAGAGTCTAGACTAGGCTTCTCAAGACACCTTGTACTAAAAAATAATTTACTCAGCTTAAACATTGACATCAACCTCAGAAAAATAATTAGGTTGCCTTCAAATTTTATCTCAATAGATAAAAATTATGTTGCCTTCAAATTCTCTCTTGTCACATGGCTTCTTTATCACATTAAGCACACAAGCTCATACCTCACAAACCACTCACCTTGCATGTTCATCAGATGCACCTTAACATCAATGACATCAACCTTGACATAAATGAAAACACTTCTCAACAAACTCACCCTTTATCATTGATAGAAAAACATTCTTCAATCTGATCACTCTCATCTCCCCTAATCTGATCAAATTCCCTTCTTGAACTTTCTTCCCCTTTAACATTAATGATAAAGGTTCTTACATAAACTACCAGCTGGAATCACACCTTCTTGTAACATAGGCTCAACACATAGAATATGAAACATTACAAGAACATGCTCCCCCTTACATCATGCATACTTCTTTCAAATGAACTCAGATTACAAGACCAATTTTCAACACAGATCAAGCCCAATCAATAAACTTAACAGTGTTGGAAAGTTCTCAATGATGTCATGGAAATGTCTTGGTGAGTGGATGAAGTGCTTTGATATGTTAAGTAATAATGAAAAAGTGTGCAATGTGGTTGTCAAAGTGTGCTTGAAGTTGGCTAGGTTAATCTTTATTTTTGGCATGGTTAGAGATGTTCAGGTATGTGTATAGAGTTTTAAGCATGTGAAAAGGGTCTTATCAATTATCAAGGATGATTGAAGAACTTGTGTGCATAAGTGGAATTTATCCAAATCATAATTATTCTCATCTAGACATTTTAGGTCCAATGGTAGAAATTTTTAGTAGGCAGTTTGTTGATATCACCATTATCATGTGTGGATAAGTAAAGGGGAGTTGGTCATATGGTTATGATCAAATTAGTACCTATTTTATATGCATTAATTCTTAGGTCATGTGCCTAAGCATAGTCAAAGATATGTGGGTGCAAAGTTAGGAACTCAAGGATTTTGATAGTGTTTTCTATGTTCAAATAGAACTAAGTAAGCATGCTGATGACATTAGCATTCTCACACATGAAGGTTTTAGGAGGAAATGGTCACATGGGTTTATTAAGTATTTTTCTTAGTTCTTATGTGATAAATCCTAGTTCATGCACCTAAATGCGATAAAATATATGCAAGTGCAAAGTTGGGCTCCCAAGCACTTTGATATTGTTCTCCCATATTTAGCCAAATTTGCATGAGGCAAGGAAGAGCTGAGTAATAATTTTGATGGTAGAATATCTCACACATGTGGATGTTTTAAGATAAGGTGATCATATGGGTTTATTTAGTTTTATACTTAGTTCATTTTCACTAACTTTTAGGTCAAGCATCAAAGCATGTCAAAAGATTTGCATGTTCAAAGTCGACCTCTTAGAAAAGTTTTTAACATTGTTGGCTCTATGGTAAAAAAATATGAGTGAGAATTTTAATGTTGTTATATCTCACATGTGTGAGGGTTCTAAGATAATATTATCACATGGTTGGATTCTCCTATGTGAGGAGATCATATGATCTAAATTTCAAAACATGTGCTTGAGCGAAGCAAAAGATATGGAGGTGTAAAGTTGGCCTTCTAGGTAGATAAGCGAAGGTTCCCATAATTACTCATTTTACACAAGTTAAATTTCAAGAAACACATGAAGAGATTTAAATAGATCATTTTCTCTAAGATGTTAGGAAATAATGCGATGAGGACAGGTGCATGATGTTTAACACTGAACAAAGGTAAAGAATAAGGATGAAATAGTTCACGTGTATTCATACAGATTGATCTAACGACATGAGTGGAGTCAAAATGGTCAAAGTGATAGTAATTTAAACAATTTTAAAGATTTAATAAGATCAATGGTGTATGATTGATCTAATTTATTAGGACACCAGATGAAATCATATTGTTCAAAGTTTGATTGTGACCGTTTGAATTCAAATATTTGAATTTAACAAAGGAAAGACCAATGTCTAGTTTTTGAGCCATATATTTTGAGCCAAGATGAATTTGAACATGCATTAAAATTTTTTTATAAAGGAATCCAAGTCACATCTATAAATATTGATTTGAAGATCTGGAAATGTGTATAAATAAATATATTGAGTTTCAAAGTTGACAATGTGTTCATGCATGTTATGCAAGCAATTCGAGAAGGGTAATTGAGCTCATTTTGATGATTTTTTGATATATCTTGATGAATTAACTATTTTATAATGTTTTAGACTCCATAAGGATGATCTATGTTCATTATGAAGGTTTGAACAATCATATTTAATATGAAAAAAGTTTTATAAGGTGACTGTATATATGTTCATGATGACTGTACACACAAAATATTGTTTGAGTGATTTATGCTTAAATAGAAGGGTACTATGATGGATGTTAGAACTTAAGGAGGACCTATAGATCATGTGGAATGGGTCCATACATTTGGAAATTTTTCTTATTTTTTAGTTTGCTTAGATAAGTGTCAAAGAGGTGACAGGGTCTCCATAGGACCTATAAGTGACTTAGGCCTATTTAAAAGTGGATTGTGTTTAAGTGTGACCCATGTGAGATGACTTAAGGGTGAAGGAATGTTTTATGTATAATAAGGAAATATTATGATATTTTTAATTCATGATTGATATATAAATTGTGAAACCAAATGAGATGGTTTTTAGGCTTGTGGAAGACTTGTGAGAGAGACTTGTGCAAGGTGTATGGGAGAGTTGTGGAGTGAAGGAGAGGTAGAGTGCCTAGTTGATTAATTGATGATAAGAGTAGATTTATAACTATGTGTATGACGTATAAATCATATTTATTATTTCATAAAAGTGATCTTGTAGATTAAGGATATGCAAAGAGGTATGAGTGTGCATATGAGGTCTGTTTGAGATAAAGAGAGAGTTTGTCTAGGGCTTAGATAAATGAAATCCATCATCAGGTGTTAAATACATAATTTATAAGTTGGAGGAGTTAAAATGAGGAGCTAAAGGACTTGTTCATCCTTAGGGGAAGTTGCTCCTTTTGAAACATGTGTTTCATTAAATACCTTTGGTCAGGAGGATATGATCAAGGTTTGCTTGTCTAAAAGAGTTGACTAGTCTCTTATTTATAATTTATTATAGGATATTAGTCCATATGTTATAGGTTTAAGAGTGGGTTTTATTCCCTATGAAGGTTTCCCATAGGAACTATGTGTTATGTGTTTGATCTTGTGTATGTATTGAATGAATGAGCTCTCTTGTTAATATTTTTTGATCAAGTTGATATATGTTGATTGATTAATAGTTTGAAATGTCTGCAATTATAATTGAAATATGTGGGCTCATTGATTCACCCCCCTCTTGATGAATGTAACTATAACAATTGGTATCAAGGTAGGTCCTTTGGTAAAGGCTTGACAACTTGAAGGTGATCTAAGTTATAATGGCTAGTCAGAATGTGCAAGGTGGTTTCTCTATTAAGTAAGCACATATATTCAATGGATCCAATTATGCATTTTGGAGTGTTAGGATGAAGACATACAGTATATTCCTAGGTTTTAATGTATGGAAATTTATTTTGGATGGTTATGTTGATCCTACTTTTCCTCCATTTAGTGTTGAAGATAAAAAGCTATTAAAGAATAATTCTAAGGCAATGAATGCCATCACTTATGGTCTTATAGAGTCTGAGTTCACCAATGTAATCCATTACACATCTACCGAGTAAATATAGGATAGATTGAAGAATATTTTTGAAGGAGATTCAAAGGCTAAGTTGGAAAATATGTAGACTCACCGAAGACAATTTGAGAGTTTCAAGATGAAAGAAGAAGATTTTGGTCCTTTTTGTAGAGATTTTAGAGATTGTGAAAATTATTAGAGGTCTTGGAGAAAATATTGAAGAAGATAATATAGTACAAAATGTATTAAGATATCTCTCTTTAAATCTTGATTCAAAAGTGTCTATAGTATAAGAAAGTCATTATCTTACTTAGTTGAAGATGGATCAATTGCATGTCATCCTTACTACCTATGAGATGAGAGAAAATGATGATATACCACCAAAGAAGGAAGTTGCATTCAAGACTAAACTGAAGCCAAAAAAAAAGTTCAAAGGTAAGAAACTCAAGGAGGATGATGTATCTAATATTTTTGAAGATGAACTAATCTATTTATTTACAGGAAAATTGAAAACATGTTCAGGAAAGTATAAGGGTAAGCTACCCTCAAAATACATCAATTATGGAGAGATAAGATATTTTGATAATAAGTTCCCTCATAAGAATAAGAAAGATGATGATGAAGAACATGGTGAAGACCAAGATGAAGACAAAAATACATACATTTTTGATAAGAGGAAGAAAGGATTCAGGAAGTATGAAAACAAGAATAAGTCCTTCAAGAATAAGAAGAGTCTCTACACCAATAAAGATTATAACTCATCAGATGAGAGTGAAGATAGTGACTCAGATTTTGATCATGAAGATGATGGTCCTATTGAAGATGAATCCCTCTTCATGGCTGAGGAAGGAAGTTGTTCACATCAAAAGGAGTGTACATGGAGTGATTTAGATGATGAGAAAGATGAGGTGGACTATGAGAATGAATTGATAAATGACCTTGAAGAATTGAAGATTGAAAAGAAGATTAACAAGAAGATGAATTCACAAATTATATACTATGAGCAATAATTTAGTTTGTTTGAGGCAAGATTGGTTAAAGACTCTAGAGAGCACGAAGGTGCTGTCATGTTTCTTAATTATAAGGTAGAATCTATTATGCAAGTGTAAGAGCCAACGAAGAATAATTTTTAAGGTATGTAATTGAAATTAAGTCATTAAAAGCTGATTTAAAGAAGACATGTAGTAAGGCAAAGTCATTTGTGAGATTTGAAAAAAGCTCAAGTGATCTAGATAATATTTTGAGTGGTCAAAAGCATGCAAGTGATAGAAATGGCCTTAGATATAAAGAAGAACCAAAAAATGCCACTCAAGACAATATGAAGACTAATGTAAACAAGGGCAATCAGAATATGAAGACAATTTATCAAACAAGGAATGAAGGTGCTATAAAAATGAAGACAAATTAAATTAAAAAAACCAAATGTCATGAGGTATACAAACTTCAATGGTTACTTCTATACTTGTAATCAGTTTGGGCATAGAGCTAGATAATGCAAGAGACCTGTTAGAAATGAGTTTTCATGGAAATATGATGGGGGTTATTAGTCAAAAGGTGTAATTAAGGTTGAGTGTTTCAACTATCATGATGTGGGACACTTTACTAAGAATTTTCTAAATAAGGTAAGGCAAGGCAAGTCTTCTTCAAAAGGAGTAGTTTATTTTAGTTATTATGACATAGGACATATTGCAAGATTTTGTCCATATCAGGTAGGTAAAGTTGAGTTCACTTAAATCAGAATGGTTTGCTACAAGTGTAAACATATTGGTCACATTGATAGGTTCTATAAAAAAAGCCTACAAGTTAGTATAAACTCAATCAAGTTTTTAAAATGCAAGGGAGAAGACAAGTTAATACATGGAAACCAAAGGTGATAAGTATGAGTCATGATGAGATTGCATGTCCAAGTCATCTATTTTATATGGTGGAGAATGATATATAAGCTAAAGAATGCCAAGGGATTTCATTGTCTACTCATGTTGAGAATGAAGAGACCAAGCTCAAGGAGAAGACCAAGGTACTAGTTAATGCAAGTTTTGAGGTGTATATTGATCCAAGTGAACATCCTACTATTGATAAGCAAGTTAATGGGAAAGAACATCAGTTTCTAATGCCTAGTAATGAGGTCTGAAATTCAAGGAAGATTCTTCAATTGAAAAGGTATGTCATGAATCTATGTTGTCTCCATGTGTTGTCAATTCTATCATGAAAGAGAAGGATAATGTTGTAGTAGAGGAGCAAGTTATTTCTCTTAAGCCTAAGAAGAAGAAGGAAAATATAGCCTATAGTAAAAAAGGATTATAATGGTTACTAAGGAGATGTGGGCCACTCCTAGCTTCACTTTGTTTTAGGACATTATGGTGTAAAGGAGGTCTCTGTCTATGCTTCTTAAAAGACTTCTTTAAGAATAAAAGCAACTGTTATTGTGTATGTAGTATCTACAATATAAAAATGAGTGTTTTAGGTGGCATGATCAGTTTGATGGAATGATAAGAATATTTTGGTGCTCAAAAAGGTCTATGCACTTCTTTCTAATGTGTTCTAGGTGTTTTGTATCTTAATGATCTTATTTGTGCTTTTTGGAGGTTCTTGTGTGCTTCTGGGTTTATCTTTCTTATTGAATGTCAAAGCTATGGTATAAGAAGTCAAGGATCCCAAATGTGTGAAGATTCAATTTTTGGTATAGGAGCATGTGATGGTTGTCTCTATGTGTGTAAGAAGGTTTAGAGGTGGGCATTAACTAGAAGGAGGTTTGTTGACTTTGTTTTAAGATACCAAGGTTTTGAGCTTTGCTAGAAAAGTGGTTTGCATTATGAATTATGGTCTAAGGATTATTAATATGTTGAATGGGAGAAATGGGTTGTAAAATCAAAATTCATAGAGATTTGAAGGTTTGTGGTTCTCAAGTTATTCAAGTTTCAATTGGAGGCTTAATTAGGCAATAGGTTTGTGAAGGAAGTATATTGTAAATGATTATCTAGATGTTGAAAATTGGTGTGCTTAAGGGGGAATATGACAGTGAATTGGATATGAAGTTTTAGGTCGTGAATGTGTATCTATTGAATTTTGTGGGCTCTGCAAGTTTTAGATAGGGCTATAAAGAGACTAGACAGGCCTAGTGTGAAGAAGTGTGCTTTTTGTTTAGTTTATCCAAAATAGCAAGGCATGAGTATTTCAAGGTGAGTTATTAGGTTTTTATAGAGCATGTTTCCTATTTGGTGTATATCATGAAGTTCTATTGGTGGTTCTTAAGGTGGCTTGAGAGAGAAGGCTAGTAAGTCTGCATAATGGTTCTTCATGGTGTATGGAGATCTGAAGATGCTCAAGTGGTGCAATGGCTCAAAGATATTAGGAGTACCTCTCAAATATTTCTTGGTGATTTCCATCAAATGTTAGTGTTTTGTGTGTTCTATCTTCATTGACTACAATGTTTGGTTGAAGAAGAGAGTATTGGCATAAAGCAAAAGGAAGTTGTCAAACACAAAGTGGTAGGATCAAGGTAAGGGGGAGTTTGTATCATATTTATAAAGTGATCATATCTTATTGGTAGTATTTTTAGGTGCTTAAGTTAAGTTGGTACCCACTTTGTCATTATGTTAAAGGGTTAGAAAGTTACTATTGTGAGAGTGCTTGAAGAGAGAGAAGGTGAGCTATATATTGCTATATGATGTTTGTTGACATCAATGATAAGGTGGAGATTATTGGAGAGTTGTCAATGATGTGATGGTGATGTCATGGAAATATACTACTGAGTGGATGAAGTTCAAGGATGTGTATAGATTTTTGAGAATGTGCAAAGGGTCTTATTAGTGGTCAATGATGATTGGGGAGATTGTGTGCATAAATGAAATTCACCTAGATCATCATTGTTCTCATTTAGACATTTTAGGTCCAATGGAAAAAAAATTGAGTACGCAATTTGCTAATGTCACTATTGCCACGTGCAGATGAGTCATGGGGAGTTGGTCATATGGTGATAAAATTAGTCCCTAGTTAGTATGTGTTAATTCTAAGGTTATGTGCCTAAGTAAAATCAAAGATAAGTGGGTGAAAAGTTAGGATCTCAAACATTTTGATACTATTTTCTATGTTCAAAGATAGCCAAGTAAGTATGTTGATGATGTCAGCATTTGCATGCATGAAATTTTTTGGAGGAAATGGTCACATGAGTCTGTTAAATATTTTATCTAATTCTTATGTGCTAAATCTTAGGTCATGTACATAATCACAGTAAAAGATATGCAAGTGCAAAGTTGGGCTCTTAGGCAGTTTGATATTGTTTTCCCATAGTCAAATTTGTGTGAGGCAAAGAGGAGCTGAGTAAGCATTTTGATGGTAACATATCTCATACATGTGGATATTTTAGGAAAAGGTGATCATATGGGTTTGTTTAGTTTTATGCCTAGTTGATTTTTGCTAACTTTTAGGTCAAGCACTAAAATGAATCAAAAGATATGCATGTTCAAAGTCAGCCTCCCATACAAGTTTTTGAAATAGTTGGCTCTATGGCAGAAAAATATGAGTGAGCATTTTAATATCATCATATCTCACACATGTGAGGGTTCTAGGAGCAAATTTATACATGGTTGGATTATCCTATGTGAGGAGATCATATAATCCACATTTTAGAACATGTGCTTGAGCAAAGCAAAAGATATGGAGGTGAAAAGTTGGCCTTCCAAGAAGATAAGCAAATGTTCCCATACTTAAGCATTTTGCATAAGTTAAAGTTTGAGCAACCCAAAAAGAGATTTATGGAGTACATTTTATCCAAGATGTCAAGAAACAATGAGATAAGGACATGTGCATAATTTTTAATGCTAAGCAAAGGTGAAGGATAAGGATTAGATGGTTCACGTGTATTTGTGTAGATTAATCTAATGATGCAAGTGGAGTTAAAATAATCAAAGTGATAGTCATTTAAATGGTGATAAATATTGAACAAGATAAATGGTGCATGATTTATCTAAGATGTGAGGACATGAGATGTGAGCATATTGTTCAAAATTTAACTGTGACTATTTGAATTCAAATATTTGAATTTAACAAAAGAAAGACCAGTGTCTGGTTTTTGAACCATATCTTGTGATCTAGAATGAATTTGACCATGTATTAAAATTCAAAGTTATATAGGACTCCAAGGATCATCTACAATATAGATTTGAAGATATGAAAGTGTGTATAAATAAAAATATTGATCTTTAAAGTTGACTATGTATTCATGCATGTTATGCAAGCAACCTGAGAAGGGTAATTGAGCTCGTTTTGATGTTGTTTCGATATCTATAGATGAATTAGCTATTGGAGGATGTTGTATACTCCATAAGGATTCTGTATGTGAATTATGAAGGTTTGAACAATCATATGCAATATGAATAAAAGTTTAGAAGGTGACTGTATATTTGTTCATGGTGATTGTATGCACAGAATGTTATTTGATCGATCTGTACTTAAGCAAAAGGGTACTGTGATGGATGTTAGAACTTAAGGAGGATTGATAGATCATTTGGAATGGGTCCATGTGTTTTTAAAGTGTTCCTATGTTTTAGTTTTCTTGAAGAAGTGTTAAAGAGTTGAATGGATCTCCATAGGACCTAAAATTGACTTAGGCCTATTTGAAAGTGGATTGTGCTTAAGTGTGACCCATGTGAGATGCATTGAGGATGAATGCATGTTTTATGGAAAATAAGGAAATATTTTAATATTGTTAATTCATGGTTGATCTATAAATTGTGGAACCAAATGAGATGGTTTTTAGGTTTGTGAAAGACTTATGAGAGAGATTTGTGTAAGGTGTATGTGAGAGTTATGGAGGGAAGAAGAGGTAGAGTGCCCAGTTATTGAATTGATGAATATAATAGTTTGATGACCATGTGTATGACCTATATATCATATTTTTGATGTAATAAAAGTAATCTTGGAAATTGAGGATATGCAAATAGGTCTGAGTGTGCATATGAGGCCTATTTTGAGATAAAGAGAGAGTTTGTGTAGGGGTTAGATAAATAGAGATCCATAATTTGGTGTTAAAGTCATAATTTATAAGGTAGAGGTATTAAAAGGAGGGTCTAAAGGACTTGGTATTCCTTAGGGGTAGTTTCTCCTTGTGAAACATGTGTTTCACTAAATACCTTTGGTCAGGAGGATATTATCAATGTTTGTTGGTCTAAAGGAGTTAACTAGTCTCTTGTTTGTAATTTATTATAAGACAATAATCCATGTGTTGTAGGCTTAAGAGTGGGTTTTATTCCCCATGAGGGTTTCCCACAGGAACTATGTGTTATGTGTTTGATCTTGTGTATACATTGAATAAATGATCTCTCTTGTTAATATTGATTGATCAAGTTGATATATACTGAGTGATTAATAGTTTGAAAGGTCTATAATTTTAATTGAAATATGTGGGCTCACTGATTCACCTGCCCCTTTCAATTATTGTACCTCTAACAAATAGTGTTGACTAATTTTTTTCCCAACAGGTGCTTAGTTCAAGCTTCAGGTTCTTCGGCTTTGGTTCAATTAGCTAAGTTCAATATAGTTTTCAATCAGCATAGTTTAAATGGTTCAGCAACCTTTAGTTCAACAAAAGTTCATTGCTTAGTTTAAACATCTCAATTCAACAACATTGAACCATTGAACCGTTGAACCAATTTCAGTTCAATGGCTTGGTTCAATGAGCTTGGTTCAAAGTGAGTGGTTCAATCATTTGGTTCAACTGGATGGTTCAGTGGCTTCAAGTTCATCGGCTTTGGTTCACTTGGCATTGGCACACAATGATTGAACCACTTCAACTGTTGAACCATTTTGGTTCAATGGCTTGGTTCAAGGGTATGCCCAAAAATTAAAGGGGTAGTTCAAGTCCAAAAGCCCTTGTGAAGGGCATGGAACACTTCAACAGAACACTTCAAAGGGATGTTCTAACTTTCAGAATTTTTCAAAGGCAAAGTCCCAAATTCCTTCAAATTTTTTGTCTGAAGGAATTTCTTCAGACAAAAAGTCTAAAGGAATTTAGGCTGCAGTTTGAAGCAAAGGCTAGAGCAAACATCCGTGGATAAAATGTCTACGAGAAATGTCCACGGGAACTCGAGAAGCAACCCGGAGGAACATAGCGACCCGCCAAAGGACCCCAAAGGGAAGGTGCCCTTGTAGGAAACTCTTAGCCCAAATAAAGGGGTACTTTCAAGGGATGAAGGGGCATCTTCCCTTCAGGAAGGTGCTAAGAAGGGACTTCAAGCAAAAAGACCTGTAGAGAGGGCCAAGTAAGACAAAGCCCGTAGAGAAGCCAATGAGGGACCCGATGACAAATTGCCAAAGCAGTGATGTCCTAGAAGCTGTCAACTTTAAGGAGGAAAATTAGCCATTGGTTTTCAAAGTGATGATGGCTATGTGAATGTCAAAATTAACACAATGAAATAGCCATTTGCTTTCAAACCGAAGGAGCACTAACCATGAAAGGAAGCCCAGAAATGCAGCGACCCAATAGAAGATCACCCCTGAGGTCTGAAGGAGCCAGAAGAGACAAAATATGAAAAGACAAAGTGCCAAGCATGGAGCAAACAGATAGTCCAAGTGGCGAAGGGAAGTGTCGATTCAAAAAGTTACTCTAGCAGGTGAAATAGTGGCTAAAAATTGTAATTAGTGGATGCGAACGACTAACCGTGTGACCCTTTTTTCTTCATTTCATATTTATGAGTAGACAAGCTGCGTAGGTGCCTTCAAGAAGTAGCCTCAGTTAATGAGGAAACAATGCAACCATGTCAAAAAAGTGCCTAAAGTCAAAGCCAGGGTCGACATAACATTTACTTTTCAGGCAACTTGCTCTTCCCAATGAGGGGATGCAAATAGGCCACTTGTAAAAAGGGGCACCAAAAAGGCCTCCTTTCTTCTCCTATATATTGAAAACTTGTCATTTGAGAAATCATCTTCCACATTTGTAAGGCGTAGCCCTGGCAAAATTTCACCTGAATCAACAAACACATTTTTTACCTCTATCTTGGATAGATATTTTTGTGTATGTTTTGAGTGTTAGTTTATGTTTAGTCATTATTTCTTGATGCTTTCATAGATTCAACACCAACATATCTGTTGTCTATAAGGGGCCATTTCTATAGCTATCAAGGAGAGTTCTTTTTGGGAGTGCAAAAATAGAAAAAATTACTTACAGTGTGCATTTCACAGCACCTTTGGTGAATCTCTTTTTTTTTGTATTTTCATTAAAGCCTCCCTGTCAAGCTCTTGCAGTCTAGTCCTTTTGCCAAGTCTGAAGTGTATGTATGTGTATGTCTGATTTAAAGTGTGGATGTGAGAAGGTTGAATTATTTTGGTGTATCACCTCTTTAGAGTAGTTTATTTTCTTGCATCTTTCTCTCTTTTCATCCCCCTCAGTATATATCTATATGTGTGTGTGTGTGTGTGTGTGTGTGTGTGTGTGTGTGTGTGTGTGTGTGTGTGTGTGTGTGTGTGTGTGTGTTAGCACTTAATGGAATGAATATGATGCATCAAAGGGAGCTAGCCCTTATCTATAGACTCACCCCTCTAGCTTTGCTAGTCCCACAGGTGAGAGGGGAGTTTCCATATTTGCGTGAAGAAGGCAGGAGCTTGGCCTCCTACCAAGGGTGCAATCTTTTACGTCAATAGTTTTGGCACACCCGATGGGATATAGTTTGACAATTTAGTAAGGTTTCAAGATTGATGCTAGTCCTATTATAGAAAATCAATATTTATAGCATCTGGCGACTCCACTGGTAAGAGTTTCAGTTTCTCAATCAAAGACCAGTTTTAACTTTCTATGCCTAAAGTCACCACATAGTCTACTTCTAAAGGGGTTCCCTTCGATTTCATTGAGTTGCCTTTAAACTCAACAAAAAGACTAAGGTTTGGGAGGACCCATCCTTATTTAAAAAGCCACCCTCCCAGACATGTTGTAAGGGACGCATATGTAGCAGAGCCGTATTTACAACCCATCCCAGCCATGGCATTGCCTTTTGTGGCTTTTCATGGTTAGAGCCCCTTGAACCTCCCACGTTATGATCTAATCCCAAGAACAACCCTTAGAAATGTGCTTTCTTTCAATGGAGAGGGGCCCAGTACAGTCGTTGAGCACATTAGGAATATTGCTAACCTCTGCAATATTCACAATGTCATGGACGAAAATATCACCATTAGATTGCTAGCATTGTCTCTCAAAGCCAAGGCCTTGACTGGTATGGGACCTTGCCTATAAACTCAATCAATTCCTAAAATGAATTGGGTACTTAGTTAATAGACTATTTTAGGGAAAAGAGTGATGACCTCTCACTTTTTGAGCAGCTGACAACCATAAATAGAGCTCCACACGAGTATATGCAAGATTTCAACATGCAATTTTAGAAGACTTGGGGTAGAATCCCCATTTTGGTAAGACCAACTCCCAGCTATGCTTTCTTATATTATTTAAAGGCATTTAATAGTGATATTGCTATGATGATATAATCCATGGGAGGGCATATACTACTTGCTGCTTATGACATAGCCATAACAGTTAAAAATTGCTTAGTACAGGCTGGGAAAATAGCCCCTAGACCTCACATGCCACTTTTCATAGAAATGCTACCTCTAATTTAGGCCGTTACTCCCACATTAGCTCCCCTACCTAGCATAGAGAAACTAGCTACTATTCTGTCCAATGAGCTTCATGAAGTTAAGAGTCTGTTGTAGAGCATGTCAAATGAACTTGTTGCTCTCAAAAAGCAACAAGATCAAAGCAACAAACCAAATCAGGGATACCAACATTATGGTCAAGCCCCCAGACCCCCTTTCCAAAACTATAATCAAGGATAGGGTCAACTCACTCAGACCAGACCATTTCAAAACTGCAACTCAGGCCCCCTTCATCATCTAAAGTCATGGTGCCTATTCAAAATTATCTAGTACAAGAACAACCAAGTTGTTTGACTATGGGATATGGTTAGGAACAGGCTATTTATATAAATGAGATGATGGGTTATTTCTAGAATGCAGACAATCACGTAGCCACTCAACCCTAGGTCTTTGAGCCTTCAATGTAACCCAACATGAGTAGTAATTAGGCCCAGCCTGATTCTACCCTCATGAATCATTTGGAAGGGGAATTTTATTCAATGAATTATGTGGGCACTATAGACAATCAGGTTGACTGTGTTGCAGCCAACACAAGATTCAAGAGGAGGACAATGGGAGAAGCCTAGGTGACTACCCAATCAACAGCTACACCATCTCCATCACACTCAAATCAAAGGGGCCCAAACTTTAGACAACCATTTGCACCCTCAGCTCCTCAGCCTGCACCTCAGGTTGGAATTAACCTCAAAGAAAACTTGAGGGAAGGTAGTCTTCAAGTTAATATAGTGGACCAAATGAAGAAGTTGCATATGAACATCTCTTTATGAGATTCATTGTCTCTACCAAGACAGAAAGACATGTTGTAAAGAGAATTGCATGAGCTAGATCGACTAGCTATCCCAGCAAGCACCAATAATGTCTTAATGACAAATGGACAGCCTTCCACTTCAAGTTAGGTAAAGAGGGAAGAGAAAATTCCCCCCTTCTATGTGTCCTTGGTTATAGGGGATTTCTTGGTGCACAACTGCATCATTGCCAGTGGGGCTAGTACCTCAGTGATGCCCAAGTGCATAGCTGACAAGATGGGGCTGAGATATGAAGAGATGAATAAGGGAGTCCTGCAGCTGGATGGGACACCTAAAAAAATAGTTGGGATTTTGAAGGGTTTAATATTGACATTATATGCTTGCCCAACCTTCTCAATTCCCCATGATATAGTGGTAGTAGATGTTTCTCCTTATTTCACAATTTGCTTGTCCAGGGACTTCACGTCAAAGATAGGTGGATATCTAGCAGCAAATTGGTCCTATCTGGTTTTTAAAACCAAGTATGGGACCAAGGTAAAAATTGAATTTGAGCCACTCTACAAGGACCATCTAGAACCATATTCACCCAAGGCAGTGAACCTTAGCTACACCATTATTGTCTCAGAAGAGTCCCAAACAGACCAATCTCCATCCTCTGCTCTTGAAGGAGTTGCAAACCTACTCTTGGACAAGTGGGGAAATGATAACTTCGAGCATGATCCTTACAAGTTCATAGAAGAGGTAGGCCTTAGAGTCTATTGCATACACGAAGAGGGTGCCTTCATACCAAATATATTGAAGGCAAGCCAAGAGGACCTAGGCCTGTGGCAGTTGTACTTTGATGGTTCCAGAAGTAGGCTTGGAGATGGTGGTGGAGTGATGCTAGTCTTCCCTTCAAAGGAGAGATATTTTTTAGCTTTTCATTTTCAATTTGCTTACACAAGAAATGTTGTAGAATATGAGTCCCTTATCTATGGTCTAGAATGGGCAAGAAAAAGAAAGATCAAGGAGTTGCAAGTTTTGGGAGACAGTGACCTGATTGTAAATCAGGTGAGAGGATTGAATTTGACCAAGAATTCCTTGCTAAATTCCTACAAACATAGGGTCTGGGACTTGGTGGAAGATTTCCTTGATTTCAATATCGCCTCCATTCCCAGAGAGCAGAATAAATAAGCAGATAAGATAGCAGTAATTGGTGCTCAGTTTGATGTTTCTAGAGAAATAAGTTGAGACTATGGTTCATGCTACTTGAAGGTGGTAGTTCAACCCTCTATCCTCGACAACATTGAAAACTAGCAAGTTTTTGAAAATGACTAGTAAATAGTTTTCTTCCTACAGGAGGAAGCTGAGTTTGCAACACAGAACCAAGCAAAGCTACAACAACAATATGGAAACCAAATTGTTCAATTGAAGAACAATAAGCTCCCCAAAGGTTTGGTCACTCTTGAGAGCATCCTCAATGGAGATGACCAATTAAGAAACAACAAGGCATGCATCACAACTAAGGAGGAGAATTACAAAAGGGTTGAGATCTCTAAGGACAATCTGCTTGTGCTTGGAAAAGTCTGTACGGTTCAAGAAATACAGCCTTTCATTTTGTTGTGTCAGGAGTTTGCCAATGTTTTTGCATGGGATTATAGTGATTTGAAGGGCTTCGACCCAAGACTCGCCCAACACACCATCGAATTAGAAGAAGGCACCAGGCCAGTCATGCAGAAGTAGAGACCTATCAACCTAACAATTGAGCTTCTCATGTAGAGGGAATTGGCCAAATTAATTGAGTCTGAGATTATATTTCCAATCAAACATTCCTCCTGGCTGGCCAATCTTGTTCCTATTAGAAGGAAGAATGGGGAGATCAGGCTATGTGTCAATTTTAGGGACCTTAATAAAGTCTCTTTAAAAGATCATTATCCCCTCCCGAACATGGAGTAGATCCTTCAGAAGGTAAGAGGCAGCGAGCGTTTCTCCCTCCTAGATGGATATTCAAGGTATAATCAAATTTTGGTGTAAGGCTGTGACCAACACAAAATAGCCTTCACTACTAAATGGGGAACATTCACCTACAAGAAGATGCCATTTGGCCTGGCTAATGTTGGTGCTACCTTTTAGTGAGCCATGGACATGGCTTTTGGAGGCTTGATAAATAATAATGTGCTGGTATACCTTGATGATGTGATAGTGTTCTCCAAGGAAGCGAGCCAACAAATGCAACACCTCAGGTAGATTTTTGAAAGGTGTAGGGAATTCAACATCTCTCTTAATCCAAAGAAATGCATGTTTACTGTTCATGAGGGGAAACTCCTTGGCCACATCATGTCTAAGGAGGGCTTTTCTATTGACCTCGAGAGAGTTTGTTCTATCTTAGATATGTCCCTACCTAAGCACAAGAAAGGCCTGCAGAGCTTCATTGGTAGGATAAACTTCATTTAGAGATTCATTTCAAATTTTATAGAAATAGTCAGGCCACTGACCTCTATGCTGAGAAAGGGTGAGGAGTTCAAGTGGACAACACAAAGAAAAGATAGCTTTGAAGCCATCAAGCAGGGCTTAACCCAGGCTCCTACTTTTATCAGCCTCGACTTCAACAAAGACTTCAAACTCTACACTTTTAGCAATGAAGAGGTGATCTCTGTCATGCTTACCCAAGAAAATGGTGATGACCTTGAACAACCACTTGATTTTTTTAGCCAAGGGCTAGAGGATTTCAAAGTCAGATACACGTCTGTGGAGAAGTAAGTCCTGGCAGTAGTGTGGAGCATGAAGAAGTTCAGGCATATGTTGTCTAACAATAGGATTCACCTCATGGTTCCACATCCTAGTGTCAAGGATTTCTTGACCAATCGAGACCTAAATGAGAAGAGAGTGGGGGTGGATCACCAATGTGATGGAGTATGATGTAGACATCAAGATCACGAAGCTAGTGAGGGGTAGAGTCCTGTGCAAACACCTTGCTATGGACTTCAAGTAGAAAGGGGAAGATAGCTTACTAATTCACGATGCAGCTATAGTAGAAGAACTAGCTATCATAAAGGACTAGACATCAGACTTGAGGCATTTCCTTCTCACTAGTGAGTGCTTGTAGAGTCGTGATAAGACCGAAAGAAGGTACTTTAGGCTCCAGTCTCTCCCTTATGTTCTGGTTGATGGAGTATTGTTTAGGAAGGATCTCTCTGGGGTTCTTCTAAGATTCATTAATCCAAACTAGGTTGATAATGTACTATCTGAGTTCCATGATGGACCAGTAGGCAGTAATTTCACTCCTCAAGCTACTGTAGCAAGGATAATGAGAGCTAGCTATTTTTGGCCTACTCTTTTTAGGGACACCCATGCCTGGGTAAGAAAGTGCCAAAAGTGTGCACCTTTCGATGGGAAACAACAGTTGGCTGCCATGCGTCTACAGCCTATTCAGGTGGAACAACCATTCATATAGTGGGGCCTAAACTTCATAGGGATGATTAATCCTCCCTCCAGTGCTGGACACAAGTGGGTCCTGACCACCACATACTTTTACAAGGTGTGTGGAAGCTATTGCTCTGAAGGAGGCAAATGAAAGTGCGGTCCTGGAATTTTCTGAGGACCTAGTGATAAGATTCAGGGTCTCGGCCACCATAATCTCAGATAACACCTTGGCTTTTTTGGGAACCAAAACAAGTGAATGGGCATTGAAGTATGGTATATATCTCAGCACTTCATCCAATTATTACCCATAGGGGAATGGGCTGGCTGAGTCCACCAACAAAAATTTGATCAAGATCATAAAGAAGACCATGGAAGAAAATAAGAGGACTTGGCATGCCAAGCTAAAAACAGCTCTGTGGGCTGATCGAATCAGCCCAAAGAGAGCAATCAAACATTCTCCATATACACTTGTGTATGGAAGGGAAGCTAGGCTTCCCATCTCAATTGAATTTCCAGTATTAGACCTCGCTCACCAGCTATAATTAGAAGAAGGAAGTAGCATGGAGGTTAGGCTGTGTGAGCTGATGGAGCTCCAAGAGATAAGGGACCAGGCTATGGCTTCTATGATCAGTCACCAACAACAAAAAAAGAGACACTCCAACAAGAAATCTTCATCAAAAGACTTATTTAAAGGAGACATTGTCTTAAAATGGGATGAAGACCGAGCTAAGCCTAGGAAGCATGCAAAATTTGATGCCCTATGGAGTGGCCCATACATAATCACTCAATGCAAGTAGCATAATGCATTCCAACTCTCCAAGTTAGATGGTGAAGAACTACATATCCTAGTTAATGGGATACATCTGAAGCACTACCACTGAGTCTCCTTTCATTTGTATATATTTTACCTTATTTTCTTTCCTGCTTTCCCTAAGTGATGTTGCACAAGTAGTAGTTTTCTTAGCGTTATGTGTGTTTTCATTTCCTTGGAGGTAATCTACATTTTTGGTTCTAAGATTTATCAGAGCTATTGCTGGCTTTTAAGTTACCATCTGACTTCGGGCCCAATGGACTACAAGGCAACTGGTCTCTAAGCATAGCAGGCATGCTTCCCCTGGGAGTCACCAATTTGTTGACCAATTTTTTTACCAACAGGTGCTTGGTTCGAGCTTTAGGTTCTTCAGCTTTGGTTCAATCAACTAAGTTCAATACAATTTTCAATTAGCATAGTTCAAATGGTTTAGTGACCTTTAGTTCAACAAATTTCATCGCTCATTTCAAACATCTCAATTCAACAACATTGAACCATTGAACCCTTAAACTAATTTTGGTTCAATGGCTTGGTTCAACGAGCTTGGTTCAAAGCGAGTGGTTCAATCATTTGGTTCAACTAGATGGTTTAGCAGCTTCAAGTTCATCAGCTTTGGTTCATTTGGCATTGGTACACAATGATTGAACCGCTTGAACCGTTGAACCATTTTGGTTCAACAGCTTAGTTTAGGGGTACGCCCAAAAGGTAAAGGGGTAGCTCAAGTCCAAAAGCCCTTGCGAAGGGCATGGAACACTTTAATGGAACACTTTAAAGGGACGTTCTAACTTTCAAAATTTTTCAAAGGCAAAGTCTTAAATTCCTTCAGACTTTTTATTTGAAGGAATTCCTTCAGACAAAAAGTTTGAAGGAATTTGGGCTGCAATTCGAAGCAAGGGCCAGAGCAAACATCTATGGACAAATTGTCTATAGGAAATGTCTATAGAAAAAAGTGTGCGAGAACCCGAGAAGCAACCCAGAGGAGCAGAGCGACCTTCCAAAGGACCCTAAAGGGCAGGTGCCCTTGTGGGGAACTCTCAGCCCAAATAAAGGGGTACTTTCAAGGGCTGAAGGGGCACCTTCCCTTCAGGAAGGTGCTAAGAAGGGACTTCAAGTAAAAAGACCCATAGAGAAGGCAACGAGGGACCCGATGACAAATTATGAAAGTGGTGACATCTTAAAAGCCATCAAATTTAAGGAGGTGAATTAGCCATTGGTTTTCAAAGTGATGACGACCACGCGAACATCAAAATACACACAATGAAATAACTATTTGCTTTCAAATCGAAGGAGCGTTAACCATGAAAGGAAGCCCAAAAATGTAGCGACCCTCTAGATGATCACTCCTAAGGGCCGAAGGAGCCAAAAGAGACAAAATAGGGAAAAGACAAAGTGCCAAGCATGAAACAAACAAATAGTCCAAGTGGTGAAGGGAAGCATCGATTCAAGAATTTACTCCAGCAGGTGAAATAGTGGCTACAAATTACAATTAGAGGACGTGAACGGCCAAACTTGCGACCTTTTTTTATTCATTTCATATTTATGAGTAGACAAGCTGTGTAGGTGCCTTCAAGAAGTAGCCTCGTTAATGAGGAAACAATGTGGCCATGTCCAAAAAGTGCCTGAAGTCAAAGCCAGGGTCGACACAACATTTACTTTTCAGGCAGCCTGCTCTTCCCAATGAGGGGATGCAAATAGGCCACTTGTAAAAAGGGGTGCCAAAAAGGCCTCCTTTCTTCTCCCATATAATGAAGACTTGTCATTTTAGAAATCATCTTCCACATTTGTAAGGCGTAGCCTTGGCAAAATTTCACCTGAATCAACAAACGCATTTTTTACCTCTATCTTGGATAGATATTTTTGTGTATGTTTTGAATGTTAGTTTGTGTTTAGTCATTGTTTCTTGATGCTTTGATGGATTCAACACCAACATATCTATTGTCTACAAGGGACCATTTCTACACCTATCAAGGAGAGTTCTATTTGGGAGTGAAGAAACGAAATAAATTACTTATAGTGTGCATTTCATAGCACCTTTGGTGATTTTTTTTTTTGTATTTTCATTAAAGCCTCCCTGTTAAGCTCTTGTAGTCTAATCCTTCTGCCATGTCTGAAGTGTATGTATGTGTATGTCTGATTTAAAGTGTGGATGTGAGAAGGTTGACTTATTTTGGTGCATCACCTCTTTAGAGTAGTTTGTTTTCCTGCATCTTTCTCTCTATTCATTCCCCCAATATATATCTATATATATGTGTGTGTTAGCACTTGCTAGAATGAATATGATGCATCAAAGGGAGCTAGCCCTTATCTAGAGACCCTCCCCTCCAGCTTCACCAGTCCCACAGGTGAGAGGGGAGTTTCCATAGTTGTGTGAAGAAGGCAGGAGCTTAGCCTCCTACCAAGGGTGCAATCTTTTGCATCAACAAATAGCTCCTCTGAAACCAAGAATCCACCATGCTCATTCTTATTGAAAAGTGTCTCCATGAAGCCTAATGGAGTCACCCATTTCCATAGTGTAGTAAAAAAACACAAGTTTAGAAGATTCCCAGATCTCCATGCTCTCAAAAAATTGAATATTCTTCAGTATCCTCTTAGGCTTGATTGAAACTATAGGCTTGACCTCTTCATCTACTATTTGATCATCAATATGAGATAATAAAATATATTCCTAACTTTATTTCTCATCTAAAGTGTATTCTACCATATCAATCAGTCTATTTGAGCTTGTAGACTGATCATGACTAAACTTTACTATCTTTGGTTTATACACATTCATTTTCCTTCTCTCTTGTATTTTAGGGGATTTAAACCTATTTTTTTGACTTGATGACCTTATAAATCTATTAGGGTAGAATTTTGAATGTTTCCCACAATATGAAAACTATAGAAAATAACCTCATACATACCTCTTTATTGATGTGAACTGGGACTCCTTCTATAGTCCCATTAGTACTCATTATTGGAGTATCTTCTACACTCTCTTGCTCTATGACCAAACTGACTACATAAAACATAGTAACCATTGAATGGACTAGCATACCTCATAACATTAGTCTATTTGATAGGTTTTTTCATGTTGACCTTCTTATCTTCAATATCCTTCTCCTTGAATTGAGTTACTAAATTTTGGTTTTCTTTGAAACTAAGACCTGTCTTACCACTTGAAAATTTTTGATTAGTCAATATGTCATCTAGAGCCTCAGTGCTCTTTTCAAACTTCAAAAAAGCCATAATATTTCTAGATGATTGATCCAACTCAAGTTTCAAGGATTTCACTTTAGTTTCATACCCAGTGCATTCTTCCTCTTTAGATTTTAAGCTAGTAGTGACTATCTCCATCTATGCTTCAATCTAATTGATGATCTCATTAAATCCTTAGGTGTATTACTCAATCTCTCCTCAAGAAAACCAATTTGATCTTCATAGTCCTTAACTAATGCTCTTAGTTTGTGATTATTTCTTCTTTAGAATTTCAACTCCTCTAGGGCACTTACCAATTCTGCCTTAAGGTTCAATTTAGATTATTCATCATTTGATTCTATATCAACCATAAGGCCTTTCCCATTTGAGAAACCCTTATTATCTATTTATATGGCCATGAATAAGGTTTCATTATTTTCATGTTCATGTTAATTATTTTCATCACTAATATTAGATGTGTTTGTGTCACTTACATTAGATGAGTTATCTTCTTTGGTATAGAAAATTTTACTATTTTTGAATGACCCTTTCCTACCTTCATACTTCCTAGAATATTTCTTGTTATTTTTAGGCTTATATTTGTACCTATCATCTCCATGATGTCCATCCTATTCTTTATCATGCTCAGTCTTGTCTTTTTTAGGACACTTAGATGTAAAGTGACCAATCTTACCATAGTTGAAGCATTTGAATGGTAAATTACCCTTGTACTTACCAAATCTAAACCTCAAATTCCTAGAAAATATGGCTATCATTTCATCATCATCAAAATCTAAACATACCTCATCCTTGACCTTCTTGGCTTCTGACTTATTTTCAACTTTAAAGCTACTTCCTTTTTGGGAGGTATTCCTTCATTAGTTCTCATCTCATAGGTAGTCAAAATTCCATGAAACCCATCCATTTCAAGCTTGTCCAAATATTGAAATACTTTAGAGTCAAACTTAGGAGATAGTGATCTCAACACATTTTAGACAACTATAGATTCTTTCACTTCTTCTCCCAATCCTCTCATGAGATCAACAACTTCATCAACATTAAACAGGTAAGTTGTAATGGTTTCATCTTCATTTATCTTCAATCTTTTAAACTCTCTCCAGTGGGTTTGCAACTTGGTCATCTTCACCTTGGTGTCTAATTCATAAATAGTCTTCAATTTATCCCATATCTCTTTAGATGATATATAGTGAATTACCTTCATAATCTCTGCCTTCGATAGGCTATAAAGAATGGAATTCATTGCCTTGGAGTTGTTTTCACTATCCTTCTTACATAATTCATTAGTTGGTGGAAAAGGAGGAGAAATATAGTCATCCAAAACTAACTATATAATATCATGACCTTGGGACATCAAATATATCTTCATATTGATGTTCTAAAAGGTATAATTAGAGCCATTAAATAACGAAGCCTTATTGGTAGAAAAACCACCTTGAGCTTGTTGACTAGCCATCCTTGTTTCTAAGATATCCTTTAGGATGATAGACTTGATTTAAAGGACTATTATATGATACCAAATTTTTTAAGCAAAATAATTGAGAGGGGGTTGATCAATCTTCAAAACCTTTCTTAACAATTTCACTTAAACAATCATGAACCATTCAAGCAAGCATAAACACCTATCCACATAAGCAAGAAACAAAAGAAAACATTACATATGTGGGAAATCATTAAGGAGAATAAAAAATACTAATATCTACAAATGTACTATATTATTATAAGATAAACACTAATTTTAGTGAAGCACCCATTTCACATGGATCACCAACCCAAACTAGCTAAGCACCAACTCATCTAGGCTTTAAAAAGTACCAACATGCAAGGAGGAACCAAAACCATAGATGAATCAACACAAACATAGCCACCTAATTTATTTTATCATATTCAAGACACCTTGTTTCTTAACCAACTTATGATAATCACTTCTTTAACTCTTCACACTCTTAGCCCTCTCAAACTGCCTTTTGGGTCTCTTCGCTCAATTAGGTCTCTTCAAGATTGAATAGGTCATATGACCTTGATTATAATATAAATAATATCTATCAAAACTTCATCATATTTCCTATACACTCTTCTTATGGTATACAAGACCTTCTACTTAACAATGTTTTATTCTATTCGTGTTTTCTCTACATGCACAAATAAGCCTAAAACACCTTGTATATATACAAACATCTTACTCATACACTTATTAGTCAACAAAATACACTAAAACTCTTATATAATCCATGTAATATATCTTAGGATATATTATAAACATGATTAAAATGCACTTTGAGTCCTTTTAGGTCTGACATAACTCAATTTTGGCTTATTCCATCTTTAGGTCTCATGGAGACCTAATCCCATTAGGTCTACTTTAGGACACATTATACTTACCTTATTTGGAACACATTAAAACACATAAAAAAATAGTAACATATCATATTACACCAATATAGACCCATGATAAGCTCATATATGCTCCATAACACCTTTTAGCTTCAACCACCACTTGAAGCATACCATTAACACTGTTCACAATTAGGTTTGTGCATACCTAGAAAGTCTATCTTATAATACTGAATATAAAACACCAATTAGATAAATAACCATGGAAATAAATCATATATTAAGAAACACATATAACTCAAGGTCATCACAAACCTCATTAGTTACTTCAACTTAGGAAATAAAGGCTCAAACCTTTTTCTACAAAATGCTCTCTTTGAACTACCAACTAGCCTCAAAACACAATCATGGAACTTGAACTTATGACACATGAAAGAACACACTAAAGGAATTAAAATAAATTAAAATTATGTTAAAAATATCTTTAGAACAAAATAAAACAAAAATATCATAATATCTAATAGAAATTATTGGTCTTGTAGACCAATTTGTTGACCTTCTCTCTCATAAACCTCATCCAATCAATCCATTTTGGATTCAACATTTTCACTAATTCAAATAAGTACCAATTTTTTTTAAAATTATGGATAGGACATAAAATTATTTAATAAAAATACCATGTATATTATATTCTTCAAATCAGAGCATAATGTCCCAAAATCATCACTACAACTTACTTACCTAGATCTGCTAGTTTGCCTTGAAGATTGGTCATGGTGATTTTGAAATTCAAAACCTATATGACCAATTTCAAGTAATACTGATGCATGTGAATAATCATTTTTTATAATCAAACCATTATTATATATAAATATAATATGGTCAAATGACAATATTGGTCTTGCAGACCAATCTCATGACCTCACTATACATAGACCTCACTGAGCTAGACAAGTCAACTTGCCATCATATAAAATGATAAAAAAAATTATATCCAACATTAATTTAAATTAAAAGTATTGAAAAACACATCCATTCATTTGGTTCCATCCCTATTTCATGATAACACATCCCTTATCATCTTCTCACTTTTGCCTAGGTTTCTCACTGTTTGCACCATTAAGCCTGCTACTGATAGGTTATATTGGATAACTAGTTTATCACACCCAAGGGATATAATCCATACAAAAAATACCATGTAAACAAATTTCAATTTTGAAAATTTTTCTTCCATCCATTTAACAAATTTGACTTGGTCAACTGTGACTACTACAATAAATCTTTGATAAACTAGCTCTTTTTTGTAGGGTCTACTCACACCCCGACAAACCAATTGCTCCTATAGATTATTGGGAGAGTTTAATACAAACTAAAATAAATTAAATATCCATACCAATCCATTTTGATTAATTTAGAACATCTTTCATATTAGGTCATATTAGGGTTCTTTAAGGGTTTAAACTGTCTTCCACTATTAACAATCATTCATAAAGCTTAGCCCCTCATTATAGATTCTAATGCCTATAAATTTCAGATATGACCCTTATCCATATACCATGAATATATTAGGTTCCCATGATAAGGTTAAACATGCTAATGAACACCTAAAAGTCATTGTTAGGTTAAGAACCCTTCATTCTATGCACATGAGAGACCTCAAAACCACTTTTCATGCCTTTTCTTGCAAACCATAACCTAAAAATTCATGAATATGATTAAAAAAATTGACTCAAATTTTTAAATGATCAAATAATCACACATACCTTTGAAAATTATCTTGATACCTCATTAGGCCATGCTCTCACCATCTTGCTTTACTACACCTGAGTCTTCACACCTCATTAGGTATTGAACTGACCTTCAAAATTCTTTTCAGGCTCTCAATACTTCAATAACATGCTCATAAAACCTCTCTCATGCTCAAACACTACTTTACATCCTTCATAGGCCTTAAAAACAGCTCATGACACCTCATTAGGTCAAGCAGGGTCTAGAACTAGTGTAGTTTCATACTTGGACTTAAGGTCTTAGCCTATAGGATCATCTTGAAACTCTCCTGAGTACTCAAATTATTCATATTAATGATCAATAAAACTTATATAACCTCTCACACCTTTGTGCATTCATCTTACCAAGTCACCATACTTATACCTTCTCACAAGCTCTCTTCATGCTATGACTAGTGCCATGACTATGCTTCTTAAGTACTTGAAAGTTTACAAATGAACTTGAAACACTTATGAAATTATCTACACTTATCTTTCATGATCACATATTGATAAAAAACCTATTTCAATCTTTTGCTTACTTACCTTACCAAGCTTCACTATGTACATATTCTCACAGAGTCTAGACTAGGCTTCTTAAGACACCTTGTACTCAAACATGCTTTACTTGACCTGAACCTTGACATTAACTTCAAAAGAATCATTAGGTTTCCTTAAAAGTATCTTTCAATAGAGATACATTAGGTTTCCTTCAAATTATCTCTTGTCACATGGCTTCCTTATCATATCAAGCATATAAGCTCATACCTCACAAACCACTCACCATGCATCTTCACTAGATGCACCTTGACATCAATGACATCAACCTTGACATCAAATAACATCAACCTTGACATCAATGACAACACTTATCAACATTG
Organism: Torreya grandis; assembly: GCA_037957365.1. NCBI lineage: Eukaryota > Viridiplantae > Streptophyta > Pinopsida > Cupressales > Taxaceae > Torreya > Torreya grandis. The sequence goes on from JARHVA010000790.1 coordinate 2,909,430, forward strand.
AAAGGTACAAACAATCAAAATTAAAAAAATTCTTTATTTCAACTCATGAAAGTCATATATAGGCTCTTTTATATACAAACCAGAATGCAGAAAGGCTTAAAAAGGAAATCAAGAACACTATATCCATAAAATATATATCTCTTTAAACACCATTCATATATATTTCATGGTATAAAACTTAGACAATAATATAAACCAATGAGTCTAAAAAATAACTCATAAAATATAATAAAATGTATTCCAAACTTATTCTATACTTCCTTGATAACTTTATCCATTCCAAACTTGTTCCATCATTTTCTTAATACAATAAATTCTCACATGTTATCCTAATATAATAGTACAACATGTACATGTTCTATATAATATTTCTACCATATTGAATCTATATAATAATAAACCATTATAATAATTTAATCTTTGAGAATGTATATTTAATATATATAAGTTTGCTCATCATAATATAACTTCTTTGAATTTATATTACTATTCATACAACCCATGGACAATCTTTCTCATCAATAAACATAGTCATTGATATAATTCATACTAAAAATTTCCCATCATAACCTTCGATTTCTCATAATCATCCAAAAAGGAGATAAATACATATGCTCATGTTTAATACCTCAATACTAGTTAACTACATATTTGTATACATAGTTGAATATGATCATTTTTATATTATTTATAAATATATATACATATACATATACATTCATTTATGCATATAAATAAGGTAAGTTTTGAATTACTAGTATTATCATTATGTAAGCTCAAATTTATCATTCAAATTAATAACATATAGATCCACCAAAATCCTCAAATGTGTGTGTGTGTGTGTGTGTGTGTGTGTGTGTGTGTGTGTGTGTGTGTGTGTGTGTGTGTGTGTGTGTGTGTGTAACTTTTTAAAAATTTACCTTAATCTTGAATGTCATAACCTAATCTCTGTCTAAAATATACAATTACAGGTGTTTGATTTTCTATTATATAAACACATATAAATTTAAATCCATAATACACTAATTCTATTTGTAGGTTCCATATAAAGCAATGTCTTTTTATTTTCCTTTCATAACTTAAAAATAAACAAAAGTACTTGGGCCATGAATAAACTAAAACTAGTTATTACAATTCATTTATATATACCTAGATTTTCTCGTTATAACCCACAGGTGTACAAATTTATCAAAAGGAAACCAATACTTTTTCAAGTTTAATATCTCAGTGTTTACTTAACCTTTACTTTAAATTATCAAAATGTATCCATTTCCCATGTAGGTCAATACTAACAAGACCATCAAAGGTTATGCTAACTTCCTATAGCTATAAATGTACCAATTTGTTGAGGTCAACATACCCCCATTTCTGAAAAATGAGGACCCTTGTTCAATTTTGCAAATTATGCTATACATTAGGCATCCAACTTGATCAAAGCTAAATTATTGAATATCATGTTTTGATCTAGCTTATATTGACATATTATTATATAATATTTATTTGATTTTATCTAATGTTTCTAACATTTGGCTCATATGTTTCCATGTTACAGGGTCCATGGATCTCCATTAAAATCAATAAGTGTTCATAAGTTTAATTTTTAGTGTTAATTTGACCCTTAGTCAATTAATTGATATGGTCACATTTGAAACATTATGTTAATGTTTGATCCTAATTTATTAATTAAATCTAAGTTTAAACAACATTTAAAAACTTTAGTATAAATTACTTTATCTTAAGTTTTTATTAAGATGAATTCATATTTTCCATGGTTCATTTTATTAAATTTTAGTCTTAGCTTAATTTTAATCTAAGTTTTAAGTGAGTTTATTAATTCATTAATACCTTAGTCCAAAATTACCCTAAGACTTTATATATCCTAAATACTTATTCATTGATTTTATTTATTCACAGTTACAAATTTAACATGGGATTAACAAGTGGTGAAATATTAAAAGATCAGATCCAAGATCAATGGTACGTGGATGATCTCCCATTTCAAGAAGTCAAAGTTCCTGGATAAAATATTAATGGTAAGTGTTATTACGTACAAATATAAATCAATGATTTGCATTAAAGGTTGAGGTCAAAAGGTCAAGATCAAGGATAAACAATTCACGTTCAATATAAGATCTAATGGTGAGCATGTAGTCAACATGTCAAAGGATCCTAATATAAAACATGATGGTGACAAGTGTCACACTCATGGAAAATTAGATAAATATCAATGGTCCATGTTTAATCAGGTAAATAGGCAAAATATCAATTACATGCATTTGATCGTATGCTCAATAGATTGATGACATGTGTTTAATCATCTAAATCAAAGATCAATGGATTGTATTTAATCCTATAGATGGATATTGATAGTGCAAAGGAAGTTAAGAAGTCAAAGATCCCAGATTTCACATTATGCTAACATATGGCATCAAAGTGTTAATCAAATGAAAACTACCACTAGGATATGTAAAAGGCACGTAGAACTACCAAGTGGCACAATCTTAGAGGCCTGAATTAAAAATCAATGTCACATCAAAATTCTAGGCTAGAAGAATCCTAAGGAGATCAATGGAGCACATTTAATCAAATATCTAAGAGGCATGAGATGATGACACATGTCCAAAGTGACAATGGTCATGTTTTGAAATTAAATAAGTAGCATGACAAAGGGATGCCACATAGGCAAACACATCAGATCAAAATATTTGGTGGGAAAAATATGATCTAAGTCACCAAAGAACATGTTTCAAACTTTATTACCTCCATTAAAGGTTTTTTTAAACCTTCAAAAATCCCTAAAATGTATGAAAAGCCCTAAACTTTTCTTGCATTTAGTAATTCAAGCCAGAATATAGTTTGGTGATCAAAAGTATTCAAGGATTTCAAGCAGATAGCCACAAGATTTGAATTGTCATTTCAATTATACAATTAAATCAAGATCATGACAATGGCAACATATGAAGCTACTTCAAATAAATAAGTTTAATTATACCTATCATCAAATGTATAAGGTTGAGTATTCAAGGATATAGAGTTTGTATCTTCCTCATTAAACATTAGAGATAATAATTGTTTAATTTTTTTTGGATAATTGAGATCTAGGGGATTTTGACCAAAGAAGAAAAGAAGATAATTATAGTGAAGAGACTCTATGATGACATTATGATAATTTAGATGACTAGACTCTATTATGTTATTACTAAACCAGAGGTACTACACTATATTGATGCCTTGAGTCCTATTTTTAAAGATACTAAAATTTAAAAGGGTATGCTCATTCATGAACCTAGTCTGAGGAAAATTGCATACATCTCCCCTATTGATTTTGAATCTTAATATAAATTTTTTAGGCCCCAAATAGACCTAGTTTCCATTAATACATGGGGACAAAAACATTCCATGATGGATATCCTAGCAAAATTGTTAGAGACTGGTAATAAGGTCATTATTGATCCTGCAAAGAAAATTCCTATAAGCTAATATAGACCTGGGGTTATAATGGTCATGACCATGTTAAACAAGCTATATGGATCTGTACATACAACACATGTTGAACCAATATGGGTTCTTATTGTCTATTTCATCATTGAGGAAATAGTAGTCCCCCCTTTAGGTGAAATAATTAGCATTTCTTTGAGTAGGCAAATCTATGGGAATAAGAAAAAAAAGATAAATTAATTCTACATGATGTCATATCTACTAGATGCCCTATATGCCACTACCAAAATTCGTAACCAAAGAGATTGGTCTTCTAGTGGTACCCAAATTATGTCTCAATACTATTCAAAATTGCACATTTATAAGTATAGAGACCATATACACTCTATATGTGATTGTGTTTACCCTAACTTGAGCCATGTTATTGATGGTATCCCCATGATGAAGATAAGTTCTCTAATCAACAAATCCATTGAGACAATAGGAGACATATGGCTATATCATGATTACATTGTTATAAGGATAGATGGAACCCAAAGTACTCACCTCAAATTTCTAGTACATGTGCCTGACAAGTTGGTTGAACAAGAGGTGGCATACCAATTTTTCAATGGAATAGGTGGAATTTGCAAAACTAAGAGTAAGGGACTTCTATATAGTTTTCCCATGATAATTGTAAAACTATTTTCAAGTAATGGGACCACATTGAAGATGCTTCAAAACATAGGCTTTCCTTTAACTTGTAGATAGATGATCATAGATAATGGGATCCATATGGTAGAGTAAAGGAGCATTTGAGAATCAAAGGTATTTTGGCTATGTCCTATGAGCATGAGCCTAGTGCATTTGACTTTGTATACACCAAGGCGGCTTCCTACTATGAAGTTGCTTAAATATTGAAAGAGTACAATATAAATCTTGAGTCCAGATTACAAAGAGACAAAGAGATGAAATATAGATGGTAATTAGGCCCAAGACAATATCATCTGATAGATGTTGATTCTTCTAGGCTTCCACTAATAGATGTACTATCATAACGTAGGATTGAAGAGAAGAAGAATCTAAAAGAGAATCCCATTCTATTAGTCCCAATAGATATTGTAAATAATTTTGAAGCAACCATTTATGATACATTTAGTTATTTTAAGAGAATAAGGTCTAAATTGGACATGGTGAATAAGCAACATTCCATGGCTATAAACCAAGTCAATCAGTGGCAAGCTTCAGACAATAAAATAAAATCATTAGTCAAGATATTAATGGAAGGCCAAATTCTTGAACTTAAAATAGTCAACCTATCACTTTTGAATATGGCTATGATAATCTTGATGGAGAAATTTAGAGACATGAGTAAGTGGTTTGAAGGCTTGGAAGGACTTTCAAATGATGTTAAACAACTAGAGGGAAGAATGGTACAAATACTAGGGAGCTTGATTAAGGATCCAACCATCCTTAGTCCTACTATCTTGATAACTGATGAAGAGTTCCAATATAGGGCTACACAGTTCATCTAAGAGGTCAAAAATTAACGCAAGGGCACTACGAGGATAGATAGTAAATGTATCTTGAACTTGATCTTGACTTCCAATGAAAATATTACCAATGATAGGAGCATCAAAAAAGCTATGGATAAAGTAGATAAAGTCTTCAAAGATTTGGTAGGGTAAGAAGAGGAATTATTCATGGAGCCAATCATCAATTTTAGATTGATTGATGAATAATATGACAAATATATGAATATTTTACAACAAAGATGAAAGGATGTAACTACAAGGGTATCTCAAGGACATTTGAGTTGACATAGAATATTCTTTTGTATAAAGAACATGTAAATCATTTAAAAGAATATTCTATTTTTAAAAGCATGTGCAACTTGTAACACATATAACTTGTAGGTTAGTTATATTTGAAAAGTATCAGTAGTTATAGAATATTGTAAAAGTGCAACTATCCTTGACACTTATCTAATTCTCATTTGGTAATGACTAACTGACATACTTCATAGGTTACCTATTGTCATTGTAAAAGAGGAGGAAGTTTTTAGAGCAAAAATTTTGTGTAAATTTTGGAACAAGTAATGCAAGCAAGATAATTCTACAAATTTTGTCTCATATTTATTTATTTGTTATCATGGCTAATTCCTCAAGTTTTTGGTTTGATGTTTAGATTTGAACTACTTTTATGAATTCTAGATGTTCTTATGTTAATGCAGAGTTGTTAATTTGAGCTTATGCTACATTAATTGAAAGTTTTTAGATTTATCTAAATTTCATTTCTCTTATTTAATACATGTTAATGCAATTTTATTTTTTGAGTAAATATTTAAAGTGAATTTGATTTCTAATTTTCACGTTTCAAATATCCTTAGACATTTGCCTAGTATATGATAAGATCTATACTTTTGGTAATTTCATGTCATATGCTAGTTTAAATTTCATGTGTTTGATGAAATTTTAGCTTTTTCATGATGTCTAAATTTAAAATAGAAACATCCTTCTTTTCTACCCTACCCCACCTAAATTCTCATTTTTGATCAAATCACTATAGCTTAATTTTTCATTATAAATATTCATGCTAGATTAGGGTTAGGACTTTAGGTTTTGATCATTATTCATTAGAATTAATTAAGATAAATTTCATATTTATAAAAATTTTTTAGGACCATGGTTACTCCCAAGAACCATTTACATATTCATTTTGTGAAATAGTCAAATAGCTTGGCTGCTAGTCCACCATTGATCTCAGGAAGATCACAATGAGCAACTGATGAAAAATTTTCTTTGAATATTGAAATGAGAAGTGTTTTTAACATGATGAGAACCCTATGATACATTTACATGCATCAACATGCACATTCCATTGGTGATAGAAGGAGGGCATTGAGCTAAAGATTTATGAATTTAAAGTATCTTTGGCTGATTTTAGTGAATTTTGTTCAAACATCAGTTGATCCTTTATAAATTTGTATTTTTATTAGATTAATTATGTAATTATCATTGTTATTCATGGTTTTAGACTAGTATTAAGCTTATTTAGATAATTATAGTTATTATTTAAAGATTTATGTGAAATTATTACAAGGATTGCTTAAGCTTTGTGAATTTGATGTGTTTTAGGTTAGTGATAGTAATTATGTTCAAAGATCACTAATATTCATAATTATGGAGGTATATTTAAGATAATTTAGTTAAAGATAAGTGTTCTTTGAAATATTTTTATGAAATTATGCAATTCTTTAACTTAGAAATCTAAACATGCAAATCTACTTATTGATCAGAATTGAGTAATTCTTTGCAAAGATAGAGTTTCTACATTATATTTTGAATGGGTATTGAATTTTACAAGTTAAAACTAACATGAATAAGAACCAGGTCAAGGTATGAGACAAGGTTACCTCTTATTTCATTGAAAATTCATAGGAAATCAAGAGTGGATAAAGGTAAGCATAAATTTTCTAAATCTCAACCTGCTTCACCTATTTTTGTTGCTATCTTCAATCCTCATCAAGGTATGACATGGTTAGCTGGATCTTATATCAATGTGCCTGGTTAGGTACATGACTTACTAGGAAATCCTATGAACTATTTACCTTCATTTAGTACTATAGGTATTATTATTACTGAAGAAAATATCAAGTCTTTTAAAGTTTCCTTAAGATTGTTAAATGTTTTTCATGAAGATGTTGCTTGCAGGTTGTTTCCTTTTACCTTTAGAGATGAAACATATGATTGATTTCTTAATTTTATTGAAAATTACATCATAAATTGGAATGATTTCAATAGTTATTTCATTTATTAGTTTGGAAAGGTCATCAACACCTATGTTCTATACCAACAATTGACTATGGTAAAGAGATATTCAAATGAAACCATTAGAGATTTCAATGCTAGATTTCAAAATATGTTTAGCAAAAACATAGCTCCTTATAGGCCTAATGAAACTTTCACTTTAGATATTTATAAGGATGATTTATATCTAATGACTTCTATATTTTAAAAAAGATCTATTGGAGTCATAAATACATTAGCCTTGGCCTATAAGATGTGAAAATTAGTGATCAAATGCAAACCCAAGACACTATTCCTAATATCAATCCTAATTTTCCTACATTGAATATCATCCCAAATGCTAATAAAAACATGCCTACTTTGAATCAGACTCTAGTTTTAAACCAGTTGCCCTTGTGTCATGCTCATCTTGGTCAGAATCTAAGACTAGTAAATAACTCCAAAAGTGGATCCAATCCATAAGATCAATGAGATATGGTGCCAATATTTAGTAGTAGCACTCAAGTCCATAATTCAAAAGCATTTAAGAATGAAAATGACTCCATATTAAAAATGGTTAAAAAATTGGGCACTAATTTTTGTAAACTACAAAGCCAATTAGGTAATGCTAGGGAGATTTCCAATAGAAACTATTCTTATCAGAAGTTTAAGAGACGTAAAAATAGGTTTCACAACAACAACAATAATAATAATGAGACATCTTCTACTAAGAACATACCTGAAATAAACATATTTGATGTAGCTTAAAATAATTATTATAGGGTTTATAATATTGTAAAACATGGTGAGTTAGACTGTGTAGAATTTTGTAATGCTTTGGAAGTATATAAAGATGACTTAGATACATTTGAAGTTGTGTATAACAAAGAGAATTCTATGGTACATTTGGTTCTTCAAATACATCTAAATCTTTTGAAACAACTCTTATGGTGGAAACTTTTGATTTTTCATTCCAAGATGAGAATGAACCTGAAGATACTCCAAAAGAGATTTATGCTTTTCAATAGTATCTAAAGAAGACTTATCCATTGAGGAACAAAGAACAAAATAAACTAATGATAAGTTCTACTCCACCAAACAACTTTGATACTCCTTATCCCAAAGCAAATAACAATCTAGAGCCTCCAAAGGGAATTAACACTGAACATTGTTGGCAAGTGTTGTCATTGATATCATAGATTGATGTCATGTGTGCATTGATGTCAAAGGTAATGATAAATTGGTGATGTCATGATGATGATGATGAGTTTGAGTCTGAAGTTGTGAAAATTAGAATTTAGATGCATATGAGTTGAGGTAATTATTGTTTGAGGCTTATCATATTATATCTATCATGTTGATTTGGTTTTAGATTAAGGAGAGAAGACAAGCATGTGAACTGTGTGTTAGCATAGGCTTGGTAGCCTAGTATGTAAGCATGAATCTTTAGTTTTGGCATGGTAAAGGATGTTTAAGGATGAGAATGGTGTTTTTATCATGTGTGATGGATCCTATCAAAGGTCAAGGATGATTGGAGAGCTTATGTAAGTATATGGTGTTCATTTAGTTCTTCATTATGTTCATCTTGGCATAATTGGTTCTAGTGGTTGAAAAATTGAAGTAGGTAGTTTACAGATGTCAGGATTACCATGTGTGGATGAGTTAGAGGGAGTTGGTCATATGGATGTGATAATATTAGTCCCAAATTTTTATGGTCTAAATTTTAGGTCATGAAATTAAGCATAGCAAAAATTATTAATGTTCAAAGTTGGTCTTCCAAGTAGATTGTAGTAGCTTCTATACTTAGCTAGACCGTCATTACACATCAGACAGATATGGATGAACCAACAAGTTTTTTCATTTATTTTAGGTAAATATGAAATCATTTTTGATCAAAGTTTTACATAGATATGCTATCTATAGTGTTAATAAGCTACCCTAAAAGTTTGGAGTCTTGAAGTATTGTCTAGCTCAAGTTATAAAGATTTAAAGTTGCTCTAGCAAACTGTGATGGGTCAAAGACCACCAATTCTAACCAAATTAAAGACTAAGGTCATTCAGTTAATATATTTAATGATTCATGTTAATTCATGATCTTGATCCAATAGTACATGTAAAATTCAACATGTCAAAGGTTGCACATGCAGGTGATAAGTGTCACAAGCTTGCTAGTCTAACAGAAGATCAATGGTAAACGGTGGTTTGTACTGACAAAGATTAATGGTGTAGGATAGGTCAAAGAGTTAATAATGCATGTGAGACTTTCAAGTGGCACAAGTGCAAAGGATTGTTAGTAATATGTGGAGAAGGCATGTGAGGGTACCAAGTGTCTATGCAAGATCTAACAATGAGCACTGTAAGATAAATACCTTATTAATTTACAGAGATCAATGGTGCACATTCAATCAATATTTCAAGGGTGCATGAGATGAGGTTAACATGTTCAAGGTTTAACATTTGGATAGTGGTGCACTATGAGTTAGATTTTGAGCTACTTCTAAATAATATTGATGGTGTGAATTGAGCAAGTTGAGAAAAGAACATGATATGTGTTCTAAGTGATTGAGGTCTAACTATGATCGTTTGAATTTAAATATTTGAATTTAATGAAGGAAAGAAAATTGCTTGGTTTTTAAGCCATAATTTTTGATATATGAAAAATTTGATATTTTAGTAATAATCAAAGTTTTATAGGACTTCAAGGTGCATCTATAAATTTTAATTTGAAGGTCTAAATGTTTGAACAATCAAAGTTATTGAGCTCCAAAGTTGACTATGTGTTTCTCATGCTCTGTAAGTAACCCAAGAAGGGTAATTGAGATTTTGTTGATGATATTTAGATGTTTTGAGATGAGCTATCCATTGGAGAGTGTTGTAGACTAAATAAGGATCATCTATATGGATTTTTAAGGTTTGAACAATCTATTTTTAGTATGAACAAAGGCTTAGAATGTGACTATGTGTTCATTCATGGTGGTTGTGTGTACATAATGTTTTTTTGAGTGAATTGAGCTTTAGTATAAGGGTACTGTGATGGTTTTAATCACTTAAAGATGACCTATATGTTGTGTGGCATGGGTCCATATATTTTAAATTGTTCCTATGTTCTTAGTTTTCTTGGAGAAGTGTTAAAAAGGTGAACGGGTCTTCATAGGACCTAAAAGGTGACTAGGCCTATTTAAAAGAGGGTTGTAGTTAAAGGTGACACATGTAGATGCCTTAAGAATGAAGACATGTAATGTGGTCAACAAGGTTGTGAACATGATACTAATCTTAAAGACTCTATAAAATGGGAAACCAAATTTGATGATTTTCAGGTGTGTGTGAGACCTATGAGAAGAGGTGAGTGTGAGAGTTGAAGAGTGAAGGAAAGAAGGAAAGGGTATATACCCATTGGATGGATTGAAGAGAAGAGTAGGTTGATGACTGTGTGTATGACCTATAGGTCATATTTATGATGTCAAGGATAATGCTCTTGTAGGTTTGAATATTTAGATGGTCAAAAGGACTTGATCATCTTAGGGGAAAGTGATCCTTATGAAATAGGTGTTTCACTAAAGCTAGTTAAAAGGACTTGACCAAAAGGTGGTTAGAAGGACTTGATCATCCTAGGGGTAGGTGATCCTTGTGAAATAGATATTTCACTAAATTTTGGTTAGAGGGACTTGAGTAGTCTCATGTTTTTGATCATCTTATAGGAAAAGTAGTCCATGTATTTTCAAGCTTGAGAGTAGGTTTTATTTCCCCAAGAGGGTTTCCCACATAGATCTTGTGTTGTGTGTATGATCTTGCTTTATATATTGTTCATTTATATGAATGCTTGTGATAATTGAATAAGATTTTGAAAGGATTGGAATTGAAGTTGAAATATCTTACATCATTGATTTACCCCCCCTCTCAATGATTGTACCTCTAACAAAAATAATGCTAATTCATCTAGTTCTTCTACTAGGAGTGGATATTATATAGTAGAGGATATGAAGAAAATTAAGGTTAATATCACATTTCATAAATTGATTCAAATAACTGAACATAGAGACTTGTTACTATAATCTTTAACTAAAAAGCCTAGTAAATCATAGAAACTTGCAAATGCAAATGTAGTGATGTATAAAAATAAAAAAGAGGTTCCACATTTTTTACTAACAATTAGAGTTTTTGCTAAAAACTTACATAATTGTCTATTAAATTTAGATGCCTCTACAAATATCATGCCAAAAGGTATTTTTGAAAAACTTGGTTTAACTCTTATTAAATCTGATAGAGTAGTGACTCAATTAGACAAATCTAGAGTTAAAGTAATTAGTGAATTGTTGAATATGGTTTCAGAGCCAAGAGTAAATCAATTAATTGATATTCAAGTTGTAGTCATTCTAGATGCTTATGGGATGTTGATTAGTAGAGATTGGACCAAAGATTTGAATTAATACATGTCAATTGATTACTCTCACATGTGGCTACCATGGAGAGGAGTTCTTAATGAAATTCGGATTGAAAGAGAACCAAAGATGAATCACATGGTAACTAAATGTAATGTAGCTAATAAAAAGGTCAATTTGGTTAATTCTGATTTAGGGGTTTACATCCTTGATACTTCTCAGGTCTGTAATTCTAAATATTCTCATGCTATGCCTAAACATTAGAAATTATATGTTGATGGTGCTAGATGCAAATCTAGATCTAGAATATGAATAGTTTTAATCAATCCCATTGGGAAAGAATATAATTCCTATTACAAAATTTAGTTTCCTTGTACCAATAATTTAATAGATTATGAAACATTGATCTTAGGATTACAATTTACTAGTAAACACAAGGTTAAAGAACTACTAGTATATGGTGATTCTAAACTAGTAGTCAATCAAATTAGAATCAAGTATTAATGCAAATTGTCTTATCTAAATAATTCAAGTTTAGAGTATGGGACTTGATTAAGTATTTTGATCCTTTCAATATTGTTTCAATCCCTAGAGAAGGAAACCAGTCTACAAATGAACTATTTTCAACTGCATCTAACCTAACGCTAAATCAAGATTCCTAAAAGCTTAATATTGAACTGATCCTATGTCCCTCTGTACTTGATAATGTTAATCATCTACAAGTGTTTAGTGATAATCAATAAATCATTGAAGTAATGAACAAATCAAAAGTGTTTGAGTCTCATATTATTGATGAGTTAAATGATAACTCTCTTGATGATGATAGAATTGATGAAAATATAGTACAATTGAATGAAAATAAGATTTCCAAAGGCATGATTACCTTAATAATTTAGTTGACATACGAACTCAAGGTCAACCTCAGCTAGTAAACCTTGGTATAACATGCACAAATCAAGAAGTTAGAAAATCTAGAGATTTACATACCAAGTACAAAGATGTTATTTCATGGTCCTATGGAGACTTGAATTTTTTTGATCCTTGAGTTATCACCCATACCATTCCCTTGAAATAAGCTTGTAAACCCTTCAATTAGACTTAAAGATATGTTAATCCTACTTTGGAACCATTGATCTATAAATAGGTCCATAAATTATTAGATGCAAAAATAATTTTTCCAATTAGACATTCTACCTAGGTAGCTAATTTAGTACCAGTTAGAAATAAAAATGGAGAGATTAGATTATGCATAGACTTTAGCAACTTGAACAAATATTATAAAAAGGATAATTATCCTTTACCATCCCTTGATTAGGCAATTCAAATTTTTAGTGGTTCTATCATGATGTCTTTCCTAATTGGGTTTTTAAGTTATAATTAGATACTTGTTAACAAGGAAGATAGAATTAAGACTAAATTTACAATAAAATGGGGCATTTTTGCCTACAAGAGGATGCCTTTTGGACTCATCAACGTAGGAACTACCTTTTATAGAGATATGGACCATGCCTTTGAAGGTCTCATAGGTAAGTGTATCATTATATATATATATATATATATATATATATATGGATGATCTGATTACATTTTAAAAAAAGAGGGAAGATCACTTAATGCATTTACAATAAGTATTTAAACATTGTAGAAGGTATGGAATTTAGCTTAAACCTTAAGAAAATCATATTTTATTAACTTAAAGGAAATTAATAGGACATGTAATAACTAAAGATGAGATTTCTATAGATCTAGATAGAGTCAATGCTATATCTAAGATAGAACCCCCAGATAGTAGAAAAGAACTAAAGTCTATCTTTGGGAAGATCAATTTTGTAAGAAAAATCATTTTTGGTTTTTCATATATTATGAAACCACTTGATCACATGTTAAATAAGGATGCAAAGGTTGGATGGAATGAAGAAATAAAGAAATGAAAAAAGACTTTAAGGATATTAAGGAAGAAATAGGATAGGGCCTTCTACTGATAAGTCCTAATTTTTAAAAATATTTTTATCATTATTATTTTGGTTCTAAACATACTATAGTAGTTGTATTAACTCATAAAATTGATAAATGTGAGCATCCAATTGTATTTGTGAGTACTACTTTCAAAATTACTGAGTTAAATTATTCCCTTATTGATAAACAAGCATTTTCTTTGGTTAAAGGAGTCAAAAAGTTTAGACACTATATTCTTAGGAATAAAGTGTATGTTATATTGTTAGACCCTACTACCAAACTCATGTTAAGTCAATGTGAGTTGGTATAAAGAAGAGGTAAGTGGATGTCTATACTCCAAGAATATAATCTTGAAATGAAAAATCCTAAATTGGTGAGGTGTTAGGGATTAATTAAAATGCTTGATAACACTAATCATAAATTGAGCATCATGTATGTTGACCAACAACATTTTAAACCAATTGAATGGTATGATGCAATATTTCATTTTTTGATCAATGGTTTTTGTCCTATAGGACTGAGCAGAGAAAAATTACGAGCTTTGAGGCTCAAAATAACTCACTTCTTGATCAAAGATGGGAGACTTTACTAGAATAATTATGAAGGAATATATTTGAGATACATTTCAAAGGAAGAATCAACTAAAATATTAAATATCTTTCATGAGAAACTTGGGAGTGGACACCCCTCTGGGAAAATAAATTTGTTCAAAATCCTAAGTGTAGGATATTATTAGCCAACTATTTTCAAGGATGCTCATAAGCATGTCAAAGAATGCCATTAATATTAAATCTTTAGTACAAAGGAGCCTAAATTATCTATGCCCTTGAGGTAAGTTTAATTGATAAACCATTTGCTCATTGGGGTTTAGACTTTTTAGGGGTTATCAGCCCTAATTATTTAACTAGACACAAGTATGTTCTTATTGCTATAGATCATTATACAAGATTTACAGTGGTAGTAGAAAAAAAATAGTGTAGGACTGAAGATGTCATCAAGTTCTTGGAAGAAAACATTTGCACTAGGTTTGAGACACTAGTATCATTGGTTTGTGACAATAGATCAACATTTACATCTATAAAGATGATTGAGTGGGACTATGACAATAAAATAGATCTTAATTTTTCATCTAATCATTCTCCTTAGGGTAATGGAGTTTTAGAATCTACAAACAAGAATTTTATGAAAGCTATTAAGAATTCTGTAGCTTAAGAACCAAGAACATGGCATAAATTGCTCAAGTATGCTTTGTAGGTAGATAAAACCAAAATGAAACAAGATATCAAAGAATCACCCTTTCTATTGGTATATGGACAAGAACTAATATTTTCAATTACTTTTAAATTTCCAACTTACAAGTTTATGCATGAGTATATGGAAGAAGATCAAGAATATGCTAATTCTAGGTTGATTTATATTATACAAATGAAGGATGCAAGAGAAGAAGCATTTGCTAACTTCAACATACAACAAACCATTGTCAAAATATGGTTTGACAAACATACAAAGATCAAGGGTTCAGATAAGGAGACCTATTTCTCCTATGGGACAAAGCATATAAGCCAAAAGGGAAACATGGGAAACTCACTCCTTTGTGGATTGGCCCTTACCAAATTACTGAGACATTGGAAGATAACACATTTAATCTTAGACTTGTAGGGAGTAGAGTTTACTTTTCTAACCAATGGGTAATATCTTAAGTATTAATTCTATATTTTTTTACCTCAAGTCTTCATGGAGTAATCTGTAAGATTAGTTAGAGCTAGTGTAGGTAGTTTTAGTTTAGTTTCACTCCTATCCCTTATTTGTAAATAGTTTTTATGAATATTTGTTTTCTTATTGTGTGTTTGTTTTCTTTGTTTTTTTCTCTAAATTTCAATAATTTTTTACAAGACATGTATTTTATCTCCAAATAAATCTAAAATATTAAAATAACTCCATAGACCAAGAATGCATATATGATTCTTAAACATTGGTTGATCATAGATCCTAGAAGTTCTGAGCTTAATTTTATGATTCTAAGAAATTTATTAAGATTAATAAGTAGATTAGTTGTTCCTTGAAAATATTAAACTTTATTTTGATCTAAGTTTGATTTTGATAAGGATTACACATATTGAGTGAAAGCTTGAATTATTATAAAAATTCATGTTAGCACTTAAAGAAAATTATTACCTAGGATGAAGTCTATAGCCAAGGATGATTATTTGAAAATCAAATATTTGACAAAAATCCTAAAAATTTGGCTAATTATGGTTCCTAACCTTTATTGGAAAGATAAATATAGTTGAAAAATACAAAAAATAAAATCCTTATTGAAAATATAAAAGTTTTCTAAACAAAGGTGATTATGGTAATCTTCTTCAGGGCTATGGATGCCTAGATGGTAGTAGAACAAGGCCTTGAGTGAAACTAAATGTATCTCTATCAGGGCTATGGATGCCTGGCTAGAAGCAAAATAATGACTAATCCTTCCCTTTTTATAAAAATCATGATTCATAATGAATATTTAAATATGTAACAAGTCTATGTTAATGATTAAGGTCATGAAATCTATAAGTTGTCCTATGAATCCCATATAAATCAATAAATAAATCAAAACACACACACAACATGACTAAGTTTTGATAGTTGATATTAATTTTTCATTTTTAAGACTTGTTTCAATCTTGAATTGATCTTAATAATGGTAGTTGATCATGTGGAATGATTAATCTATTTAGTTTTTTGAACTAAGAGTATATGAGTTATAACATTTTTGCATTGTTTCCCCTAGAAGTCACCATTTTTTGAGGTCAACATACCCCTGTATACACATAATATTTTCAACTTTTATCAAATACTAATTCTTTACATCTTGTAATAAACCATCGAGACTCAATCTCTTTGAGTGCATACCCTAAAGGTTACATTGCAAAAGAGGTGGAAAAATCATTGGTGCTTCTTAGGATTGTTGTACCTTATTATCACATTATTACCAATCCAACCAGATCTTAAACCCATTCCCTAAGTTATTAATCCTTATTTTCACATTCCTCCAATCTTTTTCTTCTTTCCATCCATCTTTTCCTCACCTTGATCCCCTTTTGCTAGTTGACTCTACCAGGGCAACTGGGTCAATAATGTATAGTTTTTAGCTTTTGATTACTATACAGGGTCGACTAGGTCAACTCTATATTATTTAGGGTATTTTTCACTTTGAGTTTTGTTAGCGCTTCATTTGACCTAGCTCAAAAACTAGTGATTTATCCCCCCAAAACATATAGGGTTGAGTTTGTCAACCTCATACAATTGTCATATTCAGAAGGATTTAGGGTGAGTTCCACCTATAAATGCAAGATCATTTCATCATTATTTCAATATGTAATCAAGAGTTATTATTATATCATGCTTCTTTACAATATGCTCTTCCACCATTCTACTTGAGGAGTCTTAGCTTAGGGTTTCTACTTAGAGAATCTAGTCATGTGGATAAGTCTTAGATTCTTTGGCCTTTCTTAGTTATCCTTATAAACCAAAACAACCTCTTATGAAGCCCCTTTGGCCAAGGTAGAGATTGAGTCTTGATGGGTTCACATTCAGCTAAGTAAATTATAACTTTTTTCTCCTCTCTTTAGTGGATAAAAGTAGCATAAGTATTGGTTTAAATAATATTACTCTTCATATTCCATATATTAGGGTCTTACTCAGACTTAGATTAATTGAGATTATCTTATACATGTTTTGATTACTTTACTAACCCCTCATGTTGTGACACAAGTTTTTGTGTGTACTATATTAGATTTACTTTCTTGTTTATTAGATATAGAGTGAACATTAAACCTATGACTCTTTTAGGATTATTGCATGATTATATTAGACTGTAGGCTTTGGAACCCTTCCTAGCATGGTGTATTATGACAAGTGATCCCCTAATCAGGTCTAGTAGATCCCCATATTGGTCATACCCCTAATTAACAAATGTATTCCCAATCAGAAGTGTAAGTATACTCTATCTTCTTTGAGCTAGGATTGATTTATAGACATGATGCATTTCTAATTGCATACATTCTAGTGAAACCAACATGAACTAGTTACCTTGTAGGATTTATTTACCTTATCTCATTTCTTTCATTCTTTTATCATTATTTTTATCATATATTTTCCATACTAGATCAACTTTTTCAACATAGTATCTAACTTATATGCACATGTTTTTAGGTATAGACTACTAAATCAACCTAGTCAACCTAGTATATGTTTTTAGATTTTCAGAAATCCAGTCCAAACTACTAGGATGATCCAGTTGAACTAGTACTTTTTTATACATTAAATTCAACATGCTATGTCGACCCAATCAACCCTATACATTTTTTAGGCATTCAGCAGTAAGTTTCTATAAAACTTAATCAACCCAGTTGACCTAGTTAGCATAATTTATAAGAATATGTCAAGGTTCTTGAACAAAAATATTCATTATCTACATATATAATCCATAAATGTTCCTTTCTATCTCTCTATCTCTTTGTTTAAAATCTTTTCTTTTATAGTTTGGAGTCTTCAAAATTGCCCTTACACAGTCAACTGGATTGACCCTACTGACCCAATTTTGTGTTTTGTGTGTTGTCTAGATAACTAGGTCAACTCTGTCGATCCTATTCATTTTTAGACCTTGATTCTATAGTTTAGGTTCAACCCTATCAATCCTATTATTTATTTTTTGCATACACTATTGACATATCAACATTGTCCTTGTTTCAAAGTTGAAACTAACCTTATATTCTAGTAATTAGTTCATACTTTCTTTTTTTGTTGCTTGCATGTTTAGAATAGATGACACAACTTAATTAAGTGGTTTTAAATTAATCATTTAGTTTCACTATTTTTTATTTTATGCACACAAAGATAAATAAAAAAATCTAAACAAGTATTTTAATATTTGTCTACTCAAGACCAACCTACTTGGATTTCATCACTAAGGAGGAAGCTGAATTGATACTCTAGTCAAATATAAAACATGGTTAATGGTATATTCTATTTAAGCATCCAACACCCTTATCACTAAAATGTGTGAAGAGAGGGGGTAGGCCCCAATACCAAGCCTATATCATTGTCACTATAGTCCCTATTAGCCCAAACTACCTGAAACCATCCTTAGATTAACTTTTCAGTTCTTTACAACCAACTTCCCATCACATTTAAAATCATATACTAATAATCATCTTAACATTCAGGTTGACCAATTAGCTAGATATTTATTTTCTAAGTTTATTTCTTACTCTTTGCTCAATTGTATTATGTATTGCAAAAACTTGCATTAGCCAACGTTGGTGTAAGGTTTTGTGTTGTGTGTTTCAATTGGATTGGCCACTATTAATCTAATTGACTATTTGTTTTATTTTTGTCAATTATTTTCAAAATTCTTGAAAAAGTTATCTTGTTTCATTTCACAACTTGTTATAGGCTTCTTAACTTCCCCTATTTGCTATAATGGGTCAACCTAGTCAAACTTGTATCTTTTCCTAGTATCTGTTCACTGTACTAGATCAACCCAATTGACCTTGTACTATTTTTAGACCCTATTATCTATGATAGGTTTACCCAATTGACCTTGTACTTCTTTTTGCCTTCCTTGTTTATCAATCTAGTTCTCTACTTATCCTTCTTTGCATTCTATTCATATCTCTTTAGTCATCAAGAAGTCTCCTATCATAATCTTCTTGGGATGTTCATTTCTTCCTTTCTTTTCCTCTCAAGATCACCATCACTCTTGGGTCACCTCTTCTCCTCCTTCATCTGTGAACTAAAATATGGTGAAAATAACACCTTAAAATGATTTTAATGGATCTAATCCTTTCTATACTTACCAAGAAACTTTTCATCTTCAAAATATTCATACTAATGTGGAAACAATTGATATAAATTTACTTAACAATCCCACTAGTAATCCTTCTTCTAGTAATCCTCCCCCTAAAACATATTTAGGTAATGCTCCAACCAACACCAACCCACCTCTTGATATAAATCAAATCTTATCCCAAGTTATCCAAAAAATGAACATAATGCAACATTATAACACCAACCAAATGATGCAACTTCAACAACATCTAATCAATGTGGCTAATCAACCTCCAACTATGCATCCTCAAGCTAATCCAAATTTCATTCCTCCACCTCTTTAGGATACCTCAGGTAGTGTTATTCCTCAACCCATAATGAATAACAAGATGCTTCAAACCATTCAAAATGAGACTTTGGCTCCCTTCATTGTATCCATTGATATTGGTAACTTTTCTCCAATTATCAAATATGATGGGACTAAAGACCCTTCCTCATTTCTCAAATCCTATGGCAACCTTTAAAAGGAGTGGATCCAAACTAATACCTTCACCAAAACTAAAATATTAGTGAAAAACTTCACTTGAGATGTATTATAATGGTATAATCAACTTCCCCAATTTTCTATTTATCAACTTGAATATTTGGTCTATCCTTTGGTTAAAGAGTTTCAACATAATGATCTTATCGAAAATTATCCTAGCCACTTCATCAATGCTAAGCAATCTCCCACTGAATCACTTCATGACTTTATATAAATATGGAAATATTTAACTCATAAATCTAATCATAGCATGACTGATGATAACTTATTCAAACTTTTTATCACATTTTTGACTACCAATCTTTAATATAAGGTTTGAACCTTTGCTCCCCAAACATTTAATGAAGCTCTTGATCAAGTAAACATCAAGAATTTCTTATGAAGCAATTCAAACCTAATCCTAAACTTCTTCAATAATATTTCAAAACATCTATTTCCATTACTAGTAATACTCCACAAACAAAACAAAAGTTGCCAAAAGTAATGTTCTTTTACCTTTTCATACACCTCTTTTGGTTCAATAAATGAAATAATTTTTACTACCCTAAAAACTTTTCATCTATCCCAATGCTCCACCTAAGTGGTATGACCCCAATCTATTTTGTTGGTTCCATGCTGACATTAAGAATTCTCATGAATCTTGTAGAGGGCTCACTAAATTTACTATCTCTTAAATTCTTGGTGATTCATTCAATCATAAAGCTATGGTCAATCTTTGTTGATAAGAATACACTGTTACTTTTCAAAAATGACAAACTTCTAAAGCTTCTACTTCAAATAACCAAAAATATTCTTCCAATAATTAATCAAATACCAAGATTTTTGTGCCATTGATGCTAATTATGACCAACATTTTAACAATTCTCAATATTTTAATACTATTAAGGTTAATTATCATCATAAACTATCTCATAAAGATCTCGTTACCAAGCTTAAAAATTCATCTTTGGAGGAACAACTTATTAAAGATACTAGCACAAATAATTTTGTTTTAGAAGCCCAAGATAAACCATATCCTCCTTTTGATCATCCAACTTCAAATATTCTTCCAAAGTCTAATTTACCTCCTAAACCTCATGGTGGTTCTTCTAAGTCTCATTGGAATTTTATTGAAGAACTCAACTCTACACCTTGTAAAATTCCACTTATGGAGTTGGTTTTCACTTCACCTTTCATCGTAAGTTCCTTATGCAATAAATTTAAGAAATTTAAGATCCATCCTCCATAGATGAAGAACAACCTTTTATTGAATCTCAACCTACCAACATAAACACCATTAAAAATATGTGTCCTTATTTCAAACCCTCTATTGAATTACTTGAAGAGGACATGATCAATGATGAAATTCTTTTTTATGCTGATGATCCACCACTTTTCATGAAATTAGCCATTAATACCACTCTTGTTCAAAAATTTCTAGTTGATGAAGGTTTTGGTATTAATGTAACATCTTTATGGCTCATCTAACAACTCAGTTATAATAAGGATCATCTCAAGCAATCTTGTCTTACTTGTTATGATTTTGATAAGACTAATCAAAAGACACTTGGTTATATTTGGATTCTATTAACCATTAAACCTAAGACTATTAAAACTAAGCTTATGGTCCTTGATTTACCTTTATCTTACAACATACTCCTTAATCATCCATGGAATCATTGAATGTGGGCCATTGCTTCTTCTGGTAGTCAATCTATTAAATTATTACATAATGGAAAATGGTATAATCATGAAGCTGATCCCAAACCATGGAGCATTCAACTTCCTAATCCTAAATCACAATATCATATTCCTATCATTCCTAAGACTAATAGTGCTCCTTTACCCAAGTTCATCAACATGAATCCTTATTTATAAGTTACTCTTACATATTCCAATGATGATTAACCTAATGATTTATAACAAACTTACAATACTACCAAGTTACCTCCCTATAATTTGCAATGGCTTCTTCCATTTCTATTACCCAGGGATCATAGTATTCCTCTTATTAATGAGATTACTAATTTCCCTCCTCCATGAAATGCTTAGAATCCTTATTTACCTGAAGATGACTTCACTTGAAATTATTTTGGAGTGGACAAATTATTTCAATATACTCTTATCATGTCTCCTTGTACATTCAATAATATTGGGATTTTATCCTTTGAAACTCCCCCTGATTCTCAAGCATGTATAATTTCTCCAATGTACGATGATAACTATATAATGGCCCAAGATTAATCTAGAGACTTGGATGTCCAACATTATAAAAAAACCATAGCCTAAATTCATGTTTTTAATCAAGATGTTCATACCCTTTTTATGGATATACCTTAGATCCTGAGAGTCATGTACCTTATGCCAATTCTCCTCTTATCAATACTCCTTGGGTGGAAGAGCAAATTATACCTTCTGAACCTCCAAAAATTCCTACATCTCCTTTACCACTTATAAATACAATCATTACCTTTGATCCTTCTCCCATAATTTAATTGATTGATAGTCCAATCCCTTCTACTCCATCTACTTATTCTACTCTTGAAATTACACTAGATGCCAAAGCAACCAATGCTCATTAGATACATTTTGAGTATGATCACCATGGAAATAAAATTCTAAATCTTGAAGTAGATGTTGAGTATTATGGACCTTTTCCTACCTTGCCTAGTGATGAAGCTATCCTTGAGTTACTTTATGCCTAAGAACCTCAAATTCCTCAGTAACATCATAAACTTGGGAATTTCAAGACTAAAACTCAATGTTTAAACAACTTCATTGCTTGCATTGATCCTAAAATAAATCCCATTTTTGCCTTACCCAATGCACCATATAACTTTCAAGATGATAATGCCATGATTATTGAAGAAAACACTCACATTAAATATGGTACTCCATCTTATCCTTGACTAATTACTATCTCTCATGAACTCTCACCTACTAAACATGATAATTTTAGCTTATTCTTTAACAAATATCATGAGGAGTTTTCTTGGTCCTATGAGGACATGCTTGGTATTAAACCTAGTGTTGTGGTTCATAACATCATTACTTATCCTGATGCCAAGCCTATGCATCAAAATTAGAGAAAATTTCCACCTGATGTTTCCACTTTATGTCATAAGGAAATCATCAAATTACTTGATGCTAAATTTATCAAACCAGTGGATTATTTTGAATGGGTTTCCAACATTATTCTCATTTGAAATAAGGTCACTATGGTAATTCACATTTGTATTGATTTCCACAATTATAATATTGCTTATCCTAAGGACAACTTCCCTTTACCTTCAATATATGTCATTGTTAATTCCATGGCTAGTTACAAAATGTTATCTCTTAAGGATAGCTTCCTAGGATATAATCAAAATCATATTTCCCCTAAGGACCAATATAAGAATAATTTCACCATGAAATGGGGCACCTATTGATATTTCAAAATTCCCTTCAATCTCAAAAATGCCAGAGCTACTTACCAACATGTGATGACTCACATATTTCATTATCTCATTCAAAAAATTGTTGAAACCTATGTGGAAGATCTCATTAATAAATCCAAACATTGTAAGAATCATTTTTATGATCTTAATATCATCTTTGACCATTTGTTTAAATATAAAGTTAGACTAAATCCTTACAAATGTGTCTTTGGAGTCACATCTAGAATATTATTAGGATTCTTAGTCTCTCTTTATAACATCAATGTTGACCCTACCAAAATTAGTGTTATCATCAACATGCCTATTCCTCATTGTATTCCTAACATTCATACTTATTTAAGCAAACTTGGGGAAATTAAATGATTCATACCCAAAATGGCATATCGAATTCACTCCATCAATTTACTTCTCAAGAAAGGTACTGATTTAAAATGGATGGATCTATGTCAAAAAGCCTTTGATAATATGAAAGAGTCATTGATTCATCCACCCACACTTTGTTCTCCTTCCAATGATAAACCTTTGGTTATATATACTTCTTCCAAACCTATTTTTGTTGGGGTAATTCTTTCCCAACAAGATGATATGGGAAGAGAGTATCTTATCTACTACATTAGCCGAGGCCTCATCGATTATGAAAAATGCTATACCAAAATTAAGCATGATTTCCTCACCATATATTTTGTAGATGAAAAACTTCACCACTATATGCTTTACCAGACTACTTATGTCATTATTCATTCTGACCCCCTTTTTCATTTCTTCTTCAAATCATTTATTCCTAGAGATAGAATTGGTAAATCGATGGTCTTCCTTATGGAATTTGATCTTTACATCATCACTCAAAAAGCTGTCAAAAGGAAAATCATAATTGATCAACTTAACACAAATCTCATACCAACCACTTCTCTTTTAGATAATATTCTAGACGATAATATTTTTTACATCGAAGGTCTTAATCAAGATATTTATCTTAAAGATTATTTTCATAGCTTTACCACCGATCTTGAAGCCAATAAACTTTATGAATACACTACTACCTATGGTAATAGTAAACCAAAAGTAAGTATCAAAGATATTCCTAATATTAATGTTAACTTACATGAGGATACATGGACCCTTCACTTTGATGGTGCTAAATCCCTTCAAGGAGCTAGGGCAGGTTGCATTCTCACAAGTCCTCTTGGAAAAATAATTCTTTTAGCTTTTCACTTCACCTTTAGTGTCACCAAAAATATAGCTGAGTATGAATCTTTCATTTTAAGCATGAAATATGCTCTTGAATTAGATATTCAATATCTTCATGCTTGAGGTGATTCTCAACTTATTTGACATCAAGTCAGTGGTGATTATCAATGTAAAAGTGAGAACCTCATCACATATCATCAAATTTCAACCACTCTTGCTAAGGATTTCATCTCTTTCACTATTGAGCCTATTCCTAGAGATCAAAATTTCATTGTTAATTATTTTTCCTCTTTAGCATCTCTCTTTTATCCACACCAAGTCCTTTTTGATCCTACTTTTCTTATACAAATAAAAAATATCCATCCTTTACTCAACCACCAGATTCACTTATCTACCATATCGAGGCTATTACCATTCAATAAAACCCATGGTACCAAGATATCATTCAATTCTTGGAATATCAAAATTATCTTCCTAACTTAGACTCTAGTGAAAAGACACACATTCATAAATAAGATTTCAAGTATGTATTTCAACACAACATCCTTTATTATAATAATGCTAAAGGTACCTTGCTCTGTTGTGTTATGCAAGATGAGCTCTCTACTTTTATTGAATAAGCACATGGGGGAATTTATGGTGGCCACTATAGTGGACATGCTACAACCTGCAAATGCCTATGTATTTGTTATTTTTGGCCTACTCTTGAAAATAATACAATTGAATATGCTAAAAAGTGTAATCCTTGTCAGCTTCATAATGATATAATCCATTCACCTCTAGTTGAAATTCAAACCATCTAATCTCTTTGGCTATTTTACACATGAGGATTTAATCTCATTGGTAAACTACCTTGCTCCAAAGATGGGCATGTATTTATCATCACTACTATTGAATATTTTACCAAGTGGGTAGAAGCCATGCCCCTTATTAACATCACCAGTCCTACCATTTCCAAATTTATTCTTAGCAAAATCATTTACCACTTTGGTGTTCCCCGTACAATCATTTCAGATAATGGTGGTAATTTCAAAAATAAGCATGTTAAACAACTTTGTAATAAATTCAAGATTAATCACAAATTTTACACACCTTATCATCCATAACGTAATGGCCAAACTGAGGCCACTAATAAAATCCTCAAAAATTTTCTCCAAAAGACATTTTTTGAAACCCACATAGATTGGCATCTTTATCTTTACCCTGTACTTTGGGCCTATCAGACTAGAATATGTATTACCACTAAGGCAACTCCATTCTTGTTAAGTCTATGGTTCTAAGTCAGTTCTTCCTTTAGAAATTGAACTTAACTCTCTTCATATATATCTTCATGATATTAATCCTAATGAATAATTATGTGAATATCATCTTCATGCCCTTGATTTACTTGATGAACATCATCTTTCTGCCTTACAACATAACTGTGAATATAAGGATTGCATTTCTAGATAACATAACAAACATGTTAAAGTCCACACATTTAATGTTGGTGATCTTGTCCTTAAATTAGACTACACCCATGACAAAGAAGGTAAATAAAATCAAAATGGTGGGGCACATATTTAGTTAAAGATATTTTTGGTCCAAGCACCTACCATCTTCAAACCAATGAAGGCCATGTTTTCAAAGAGCCCACCAATACACAGTTCCTCAAAAAGTACTTTGCATAAACATTTCCTTCTTTTCATGATTTTTATCTACATCTATCTAACAATTTTTGTAGGTTACTTACATGGGTCTCTCCCTCTGTAGAAAGTTCCTTCCCTTCATAAACCATTAGTCCTCCCTTTTAGTCTTTTGGTTTCTTGATGTACCATAGTCTTCTTTATCTTCTTGAATTTTCTATTTTTTGGCACCCCTTGGATTTTTCTTTTGTGAGTTGTTTTTTAAGATTGCATATAGGACCCATAATTCCTCACAACATTAATATATTTTACTTACCTCACTTTATATTTTACTTACTTGTTGGCACCCCTTGTGTTTCTCCTTTATGAAGTTGTAGTGTAAGATCATGGATAGGACCTGACCTTCCTCATAAAATTACCATCTTTCTATGTTTTTTTTATTTTATCATCCTTGTTCTCAAACTTTAGTTTTTTCTTATTTTTATAGATGGAATTTGTGATAACAATCTATGTTATCATTTTTTCCTCCACTTTCCTCATTATAATGATAAAGAATCACAATTTACTGTCATTATATCTCTTTTTGAAAACAATCTATGTTATCATTTTTTCCTCCATTTTCCCCATTATAATGATAAATAATCACACCTTAATGTCATTATATCTCTTTTTGCCTTTTGTCACATTTTTTTGTGAATTGAAGTAATTCAAATTGTTTCATGTGTCACTCCTCGTGATTTCACCTTTTTTTCACTCCCAATTAGATAAAATAAGGTCAAAGTCAAGATAACACTTTTGTTTCACCTAGATTTATGAGACTCTTAGACCCCATGCTCTTTGAAGTTCTCTTTCTTAGCAACCTTGTCCCAAGTATTCAAATGAAAGTCATCTTTAGCACCCATGTCTAGTTTTTTAAATCTATATGGAGGAGGAATAGAAAAAGACATCAATAAAGTTAAAAGACATATCATTTAAAATAAAAGGAAATTATGTCTAAAAGGCAACATACAAATCTCAAAAGTTAGCATCACATTAAAATACATGATTACAAACACATATACTATCTCTAATCAAAGCTCAAATGCCACAATTGGCCTCAAATAGAGCCAAGGTCCTTTGGGGTGAGGCAAGCCAGTAAACTGGAATAGGGGAATTCAAAAAAATCTATAGTGATACCTGCTTTCTCACATAAGTACCCAATCTTTGCACTAGATTGATGACTCTATAAGGGGTCATGAGGAATGGGGAACATATTGTGGGAAGGTAGGTCCATTTCACTTTTCATGCATATAGCCTTTATGGGTTGATCTATATACTTCATTTGTTGACCTAATACTTGTGTAGCCAAGAGAAGTTCTTTAGAGTCCTTAAGGTCAAAAGTCCTCTTATTTGTACAAATCTAATTTGAGTGTCTTGAATTTTATAAAGAGTTCCTCTACCTTAGTTTTTCCTTCATTCTCCCCTCCACCCATTTCATTTCCCCCATTGACAGGTAAATTGTGATTTTAAATCTATTTTCCGTTCTTCTTTAATTCCTTCTTCTTCATCTCTTAAAAACATGATAGCACTACTTTGTTTCAATGTTATCTATCCTTAAATTAAAACAACATGTTTGAGAAAATATGGATTCTTCATTATCTATACCATACATTTACATTTATAGACTTAATTTAATTTCCTTTACCAATTGTCATTATTTTACTATCCTATTATTATGAACACCTGAATTCATACCCTTTTTCCATTATTGAGTGAGGTTGGCTTGTTACTTGTCACTCATCAATGTTGTTTTACCTTTTATGCACCTTTGTCCATTGTTAAGTGAGATGTGGATTGTTACTACTCACACATCAATGTGGTTTTACCATTTTATTTCTTTTTTTACCATTGATTTTTTTTACCATCTTGTTTGACATGTATCCTTGGTTTGACTTGGTGAATTTGCCTTTTTTACTTGAGGTTTAATTATTTGAGTTTTTTGATCTTTATTAGCCTTAGATTTTTAATTACCTAATTTACTCTTGTTATTTGTCTTAGTCATTTGGTCTAACATAACACCTATCACCCCAGCTTTTGAAATTTCCCAAGTATGTCCTATCATTAAAACACCAACTATCTTGGATTTTCTTGTGTTTGTTTGTTTTTGCTCTTTTGTTTTGTTTTCTTGGGTTTGTCAAAAGCAGTCTCTATGCCCTACACAATCAAAACTAATAACACAATAGATAACCATCCAATGATAAAGGTAATTCAAGGTATGCATCACATTTAATTTTTAGTTATTTTCCTTTTTAGTCATTTACTTTTAGTTTTTTATTTTGATTTAAAATACTATAATTTTTTAACATAAACATTGTGTGTTATTATGTTCTTTCTCGAAGCACCATTCCCTATTACACCTTAATGAAACATGATGAGCTTTAATTTTAGGCATATGTATACACATAATATTTTCAAATTTTATCAAATACTAATGCTTTACATCTTGTAGTTGAGACTCAATATCTCTAAGTGCATGCCCTAAAGGGTGCACTAGGAAAGGGGTGGGCATACCATTGGTGCTTTATGGGATTGTTGTCCCTTATTATCACATTATTACCAATCCAACCAGATATTAAAACCATTCACTTAGTTATTAATCCTCCCTTGCACACTCCTACAATATTTTTCCTCTTTCTATCCCTCTTTTCCTTACCTTGACCCCCTTTCACTAGTTGACTATACTAGATCGACTGGGTTGACCCTATATAGTTTTTAGCTCTAATTACTATACAAGGTCAACTAGATCAACCCTTTACTATTTAGGGTATTTTTCACTTTGATTTTTGTCATCCCTTTGGCTGACCTAGCTTGAGACCTAGTGATTTATCCTCCAAAAACATATAAGGTTGATTGAGTCAACTAGCATATTCAAAAGGATTTAGGGTGAGATCTGACTATAAATACAAGATCATTTCATCATTATTTTAATATACAATCAAGAGTTCTTATTTTCTCATGCTTCTTTACAATCTGTTCTTCCACCATTCTACTAGAGGAGTCTTATGTTAGGGTTTATACTTAGAGAATCTAGTCTTGTGGATAAGTCTTAGATGCTTTGACATTTATTAGTTATCTTTAAAAACCAAAAAAACCTCTTGTGAAGCCCCTTTGGCCAAGGGAGAGATTGAGTCTCGATGGGTTCACACTCAGGTAAGTATATTCTAACTTTGTTCTCCTCTCTTTAGTAGATAAAATTAGCATAAGTATTGGAACAAATAATATTACTCTTCAAATTCCCTATATTAGGGTCTTACTCATACTTAACTTAATTGAGATTATCTTATACATGCTTTGATTGCTTTACTAACCCCTCATGTTGTGCCACAATCTTTGGTGTGCATTAGATTATATTTAATTTTTTGTTTATGAGATATAAAGTGATCCTAGGAATATTTTAAGGTTGTTGCATGATTGTGTTAGACTATAGGCTTTAGAACCTTTCCTATCATGGTTTAATGTGACAAGTGATCCCCTAATTAGGTCTAGTGGATCTGTATATTGGCCATGCCCCCACCTAACAAATGTATTTCCAATCAAAAGTGTAGGCATGCTCTATCTTCTCTGAGCTAAGATTAATTTATAGAAATGGTGCATTTATGATTGCATACAACCCCCATTTCTAAAAAATGAGGACCCTTTGTTCAATTTTGAAAATTGTGATATGAATTAGGCATCCAACTTGATCAAAGTTGAATTATTGAATATCATGTTTTGATCTAGCTTATATTGATATTTTAGTACATAAGTGTTATTTAATTATATCTAATGTTACTAACATTTGGCTCATATGTTTCCTTGTTACAGGATCCATAGATCTCCATTAAAATGAATAGGTGTTCATGGGTTTAAGATTTAGTGTTAATTTCACCCTTCGTCGATTAATTAATATGGTCACATTTGAAACATTATGTTAACCTTTGATCCCAATTGATTAATTGAATCTAAGTTTAAACAATGTATAAAAACTTTAGTTTAAATTGCTTTATCCTAAGTTTTTATTAAGATGGATTCACATTTTGCATGAATAATTTTATTACATTTTATTCTTAGCTTAATTTTAAACTAAGTTTTAATTAAGTTTATTAATTCATTAAAACCTTAGTCTAAAATTACATTAAGAATTTATATATCCCAAACTCTTATTCATTGATTTTATTTATTCATAGTTATGAATTCAACGTGGGAATAACAAGTGGTGAAATATTGGAAGATTGGATCCAATATCAATGGTATGTGGATGATATCCCAAGTCAATAAATCAAATTTTTGATATCAAAGATCAATAGAGCATGTTCAATCATGTAATTAAAGATTTAATAGAGAATACAAATTTAACATGTCAAAAGATCCTAAGATTGAATGTGATGGTGACAAGTGTCACACTTGTGGTGAATTAGATAAAGATCAATGGTCCAAATATAATTAAGTGAATAGGTAACAAATCAATGGTCCACATTTGATCATATGCTTAATAGATTGATGATGCACATTCAATCATCCAATTCAAATATCAATGGCTCACATTTAATCCTATAGATGGAGTTCTTTAGTGTGAAACAAATTAAAGAGTCAAAGATATTAGATTACATGTTATGCTACCAAATGGCATCAAATAGTTAACTAAATGGAGATTATTAGTAGGATATGTGGAAGGCATGCAAAGCTTTCAAGTGGCACAATCTTGAAGGCCTAAATAAAAAATTAGTGGTCACATCAAAAGTCAAGGCTAGAAGACTCCTGAGTAGACTGATAGAGTGAATTTAATCAAATATCTAAGAGGCATGAGATGATGAAACATGTAAAAAGTGACAATAGTCATGTTTTGAAATTAAATAAGCATCATGACAAAGTGATGCCACATAGGAAAACACATCAAATTGAAAGATTTGGTGAACTTGAGCATGAAAATGTATAACTGCAAGATCCAAATATGATTTAAGTCACTAAAGCACATGTTTCAAACTTGGTTACCACCATTAAATCTCTATTTAAACCTTTGGAAAGCCCTAAAACATAGGGAAATCCCTAGATTATTCCTAAATTCACTAATTTGATCCATTATATAGAGTTTGGTGATCAAAATTGTTTAAGGAGTTTAACCAGATATCTATGAGATTTGAATTATCATTATCAAGCACATGATTAAATTAGGTTCATAGCAATGGTAACATATAGAGCTACTGTAAATAAATTATTTGAATTATACCTATCATCAGATGTAGAAGGCCTAGAGTTATAAGATACAAAATTTGTAGCTTCTTCATGAAACACTAGAGATAATAATTGTTCAAATTTATTTTAGACATTTGAGAACTAAGGAATTTTAACCAAAGAAGAAAAGAAGCTACTTATAATGAAGAGACTCTATGATGACATCATATAAATTTAGATGAATGGATTCCATTATGTTTCTACTAAACTAGAGGTACTACACTGTATCAATGTCCTAAGTCCTATTTTCAAAGATACTAAAATTGACAAGGGTATGTTCATTCATGAACCCGGTCTAAGGAAAATTGCATACATCTCCCTTTTTATTTTTGAATTTTACTATAAATTACCTATGCCCCAAATAGACCTAGTTTCCATTAATACATGGGCCCAAAAACATTCCATGATGGATATCCTAGCAAAATGGTTAGAGACTGGTAACAAGGTCATTATTGATCCTGCAAAGAAAATTCCTATAAGCTAATATAGACCTAGGGTTATAATGGTCATGACTATATTAAACAAGCTATATGGATTTGTACATATAACACATGTTGAACCAATATGGGTGCCTATTGTCTATTTCATCATTGAGGAAATGGTAGTCCCCCCTTTAGGTGAAATCATTAGCATTTCCTTGGATAGGAAAATATATGGGATTAAGACAAAGAAGAGAAATGAATTTTGCATGATGTCATATCTGATAGATGCCCATGTGACATAACCAAAATCCCTAATCAAAGGGAATGGTCTCCTAGTGGTACCTAAACCGTGTCTCAGTACTATTCAAAATTGCACATTTATAAGTATAGAGACCATATCCAGTCTATTTGTGACTATGTTTACCTTACCTTGAGCCAAGATATTGATGGTATCCCCATGATGAGGTTAAGTCCTCTAATAAATAAATCCATTGAGATAATTTGAGACATATGGCTATATGCTAATTGCACTATTATAAGGATAGAGGGAACCCAAAGTACTCCCTTCAAAGTTCTAGTACAACAGAACAAGAGGTGGCATACCAATTGTTCAATGGAATTTTTAAAACTTAAATGAAAGGACTTATACATGTTTTCCCATGACAATTGGTAAAACTATTTTCAAGCAATGAGACCACATTGAAGCTACTTCAAAATGTAGGATTTCCTTCAACTTGTAGATAAATGATCATAGACAATGGCATCCATATGGTAGAGTAAAGGAGAATTTGAGAATCAAAGGTATTTTGGCTATGCCTTATGAGCATGAACCTAGTGCATTTAAGTTTGCATACACTAATGTGGTCTCCTACTATGAAGTTTCTTGAAGATTGAAAGAGCACAATATAATCCTGAGTCCATATTGTAAAGAGACCAAAAGATGGAAGATAGATGACAATTAGGCCCAAGACAATATCATATGATAGATGTTGATTATTCTAAGCTTCCATCAGTAGATGTACCATCATAACATAGGATTAAAGGGATGAAGAATCTAGAAGATCAATCTATTCTATCAATCTTAGTGGATATTGTCAATAATTTTAAAGCAGTCATTTATGATACATTCAAATCTTTGAAGACAATAAGGTCTAAATTGGACATGGTGAACAAGTAGCATTCCATGGTTATAAACCGAGTCAATCAATGGAAAGATTTAGATAAGAAAATAAAAGGCATTAGTCAACACACTATTGGAAGGCTAGATTCTTAAACTTAAAATAGTTAGCCTATCGCATTTGAATATGGGTATGATAATTTTTCTGGAAAAAGTTAGAGACATGAATAAGTGGTTTGAAGGCATGGAAGAAATTTCAATTGACTTTAAATAGCTAGAGGGAAGAATGGTACAAATACTAGGGAGATTGATCAAGGATCTAACCATCCTTAGTCTTAATGGCTTGATAAATGATGAAGAGTTCTAACACAGGGCTACATAGTTCATCTAAGAGGTCAAAAATAAAAGCAAGGAACTAAAAGGACATATAATAAACATATCTTGAACTTGATCTTGACAACCAATGAAAATATTACTAATGTTAGGAGCATCAAAGAAGTAATGGAAAGAGTAGATGAAGTCTTCAAAGATCTGGTAGGGAAAAAAGAGGAATTATTCATAGCGCCAATCATTAGTTTCAAACTGATTGATGAATGATATGATAAAGCCATGAATATTTTAAAATAAAGACAAAAGGATAAAACTACAGGGGTATCTCAAGGACAATTGAGTTGACATAGAATATTCTTTTGTATAAAGAACATGTAAATCATTTGAAAGAATATTTTATTTTGTAAAAGAATGTACAACTTGTAATGCATATGACTTGTAGGTTATTTATATTTGAAAAGTATCATTAGTTCTAGAATATTGTAAAAGGATAGTTGTCTTTGGTACTTGTCTAAATCTCATTTGGTAATGTCTAACTGACATAACTCATAGGTTGCCTATAAAAGGGGGTATTTTCATTGTAAAAGAGGAAGTTTTTAGAGTAAAAATTTTGTGTAAATTTTGGAGCAAGTAATACAAGAAAGATAACTCTACAAAGATTTCCATTGATTTGTTTGTTTGTTTGTTTTTTTATCATGACTGCTTCCTCAAGTTTCTGGTTTGATCTTTTAGATTTGAATTGCTTTTATGAATTCTAGATGTGCGTGTGTTAATGTAGAGTTGTTAATTTGAGCTTATACTAGGTTGACTAAAATTTTTTAGATTCATTTTAATTTCATTGCTCCTATTGAAGATGTGATAACACAATATTCTTGTTTGAGTAAATATTTAAAGTGAATTTGATTTCTAATTTGCATGTTTCAAATATCCTTAGACATTTGCTTGGTATATAATAGGATCTGTACTTTTGGTAATTTCATGTCATATGCTGGTTTAAATTACATGTATTTTTTGAAATTTAATCTTTGTTATGATATCCAAACTTAGAATAGAAATATCCTTCTTTTCTACCCTACCCTACCTATTTTCTCATTTTTTGATCAAATCACTATAGCTTAATTTTTCATTGTAAATATTCATGCTAGAATAGGGTTTAAAATTTAGGTTTTGATAATTATTCATTAGAATTAGTTAAGATAAATTTAATTTTTCTCAAAAGGATTTAGGACCATGATTGCTGCCAATAATCATTTACATATTCATTTTGTGAAATAGTCAAATAGCTTGGTCACTACCCCACCAAAGATCTCAACAAAATCACAACCAACAACTCATGCAAAATATTCTTTGAATATTGAAATGAGAAGTGTTTTCAACACTATGAGAACCCTATGATACATTTACATGTATCAACATAGTTTAAGTTTCATAGACTAGTCAATTCACCAGAATATACATTTTGATCACTTATTTATATAGGGTCAAATGTATTTATTTGTATACATATACATATGTATATATTTATATGCGTAAATACATACATACATGTATGTATGCATATTTATTTCTATTTCAAGAGGAAACTAATATGACATAATAGTAACATAAGTTGCAGCTAAAAGTTTCATATAAAATTTTTCATAATGACCTTGAGTGGGTTTATTATTTATGAGAACATCATTATAGGATTTATTGGTTCATGTATAGAAAATCCATCTAAGGTATATAATAAATAGTTTTACATAAACTATACCATGAAGTTTATTTGGATCAATTCTTAATCTAGGGTGAAGTTTAAATACAAATTTCCTTATCTATCAAGATAATAATATCATTTTAATAGGCCTAGGGATGGAATTGAATTCCATTCCCAAGTCTATAACTATGATGCCCCAAATTTTATAGAGAGATCTACCAACATATGAAATCAAATACGTTATAACCTATGCCAACTATTTATTAATTTACTTCAAAATGAATCTAAGACTATAAAGCAAAAATCCATATATATTTTCCAATTACAATTTCAAAGCCTTAATTTCTTGGTTATAACAATGTCTATAATTTTGATTACAAGGGTTGGTAACTTTCATCTTCTCTTTTCCAGAAACTATTTTCTTCCTTTTTCCATGTCCCCATTCATTTTTCTTCATCTTATTCCTTTTTCCAAAACCTACACACTTTCTACATGACTAGGTAACTCTCATACAACTCTAGGAGTTCATCATAATGGAACTCACATTTTTGAATGATCAAACTCATCCATTTGATGTTAAATTTTAGTCATTCACCCTATTTATGGGCATGGTAGATGCATAAAACCCTCCATTTTACAAATGGCAAAGTCAACTCCATCATCATATCAACAAAACAAACCTAATTCATTTTCCTTTCAACTTCGTGGTATTTGCCAATAATTAATAATCAAATAAAATCCAAAGCCACTAAATCCTTTTAATTAAATTGATTTGGGGTGTTTTCATCCTAACTTGCCTCTTCACTATGTCACCAAAAAGGGGCATAAGGTAACCAACTCAACAAGATAAATAAATAATAAACACTTCGTAGTGTTAAAAACACAATTGGTTTACCTTACCCATAATTCAACATGATACAATTAATGATGAATTTTAATGGAAAGATGAAATCCAACACAAAATATACATAATATGTTAATCAAAGCATCTAGTCAAGTAATCATTTAAAATGAATGCAAACATGCCTTTATACACACACACACACACACACACACACACACACACACACACACACACACACACACACACACACACACACACATACATACATACACACACAGACACACACACACATAGATACATACACACATACACATATATAGATATACATATATACATATATACATACATATATATATGTATATATATATATATATATATATATATATATATATATATATATATATATATATATATATATATATATATATATATATATATATCTGTGTGTGTGTGTGTGTGTGTGTGTGTGTGTGTGTGTGTGTGTGTGTGTGTGTGTGTGTGTGTGTGTGTGTGTGTGTGTGTGTGAACAATGCAAGCATCATTTATAATTTTAGCAGAATACCAACTAACATTCATTTCACCTAAGAAAATAAAAATATGATGTGTTGGATTGTATGTGAACCATGAAATATGTGAAAAGTAAGTATAACAATGACCTATCTTGTAACTTGGAAAATTGGTATCTTTGGTTGTTCCTTCAGTAATTCAGACCAATGTATATGCCATTCCTCTGATAGATATGATAATATGATAAAATATGAAAGATTTGTTTTATCAAGTTATTAATAAAATATTTTTTAATAAGTTACCTTGGTTTGTGTTAGGTTTAGGTTAGGAATGAATGAGAATTGATATTGTATTTATACCAATCCCTTTGGAGAAATAAATTGATTTAAAGAACTTTAGCCAATCATTATAATACATTTCAATTGTAAATTAGATGAATTTAAGGCACTAGACACTTGTGTCATATGACACTTACATCGATGTAGGTGTCTATACTTAGCACAAGTGTCCATAGAGTAAGAAAGTAGGTACATGCTCAAAACTTATAGACATATAATCTAAGTGGGTTTTAAGCATTTTGAGTAAGATAAAAAGCCTAGGTCATTAACATAAGATTGGTTAGAGTAAGAGATAGGCCAGTGACACTAGAGAGTAGATGTGATACTTGAAAAAGTGGGAAAAGGTCTATAACTAAGAGGAATAACCAAGGTTTGAGTTTTCCAAGTGTATAATATTGAGGTGCTATATAATTCAAAAATAGTGTCTATATTTTACCCCTTTAATCTAGTAATGAAATTTCTAGTTTAAAGGAAATGAATGTGTACCTAGGTGTGTATAACACACCTTATCTTTACTTGAGTCCAACTTGAGTGATTTTTTACTAACTAAAATATAACCAAGATCATGTTATAATATATAATTAGTGCATATACTATAAAATTAAATGCATTTTAAATGATTTTAATTGAAATAACAAGGTTTAAGAGTACACATGTATTGATGCAATCGTCTTGCCTATTGGCAACTTGATTTGAAATATATATCATTATGAATCATGAAAACTGAGATTAGGGAATATATATAAATATATAAAATTCATATATATAGGGATATAGATAAATATATATAGAGTGACGAGGGCACATGCCCCTAACCTTAGAGCAAAGATGAATTACCACCTAAAAGTTGAGATTAGCTCAATTATTCAACCTAGTCATACTTATAACCTAGTGAGTGTGAGTGAACCAAGTCAAATCACACTATAAAAATAGTGAGGATGAATTATACAATCAATTAAAACCTAAAACAAGGAAATATGGAGTGATTTAATCATCTTAACCATAACAAAAAGAGACCCAACTACTGTAGTAGATTGGTTCAATATAGTTCATAAAATTCCAACCTGGTGGGTGGTGATAGTCCTTGAAAGTGTTTATAATTTGAAACTTATTTATATTTTGTAATATTAGGTCCACATTTCATAACATATCCAACTTATATATGTCTCATGTTGAAACTATGTATAACAATGGTAGCAATGTATAGAATTCTACCACAAATGTGTATCTGAATCATATAACTGTGTGCTTTGGCCAATTTAAAAACTATTTAAGTGTGAAAAACATGATTCTAAAGCATGAACCCAGTATATATAGATAAATGTGAAAATTTATGTAAGTGTCAATATGTATAACATGTTTCCAAAACATGCCACCACTGTAATCTAGGTATATTGAATATTGAGTAAGTGTGGAGACCATGTTTCCAAAACATGCCCCCACTGTATCTATGAAGCTATGAATGTGTAAAATCCATGTATCTATGATATTCCCCACTGAATATAAAATTATAGTGTGTGTGTAAAACATTACTCTAAGAAAATCTCCTATTTGAGGTGAGAGAAGAATAGAAACAACTAGTTACCTCACCTCAAAGGGATAACCATATAACTATGAATGAACCATGTAGCATATAAGAGAATATACCTAGGTAAATGTATCATTTAAGTACATAGAGTGTGATCATATAAAGGCATAATATTCATTATAAATATCATGTTAACATCTAAATAGTAATATTAATATATCACAAGAAAATCAAACACACACACAAGAGCACTCAAAAGCAAGTCAAAAGGTAATGGTCCAAGGAGACCACAAACAAGGGGCATGTTCAAATGATGCACAATAGATTGGACATGATTTAGTCAAATTTATACAAAATAAATAATGACATATTCAAATGTTCATATAAAAAACAATGTCATATTCAAATGTCAAAGAATTAAACAAAGGCATAGGGCTTGTTGACCATTTTGACCAAAAGTCAAAATGGGTCAACCCCCTATAGTCAAAAACTTACATAGGGGTATAATATTTTGTCATGGGGTGTGTTATATTCTATTTTATGTATTTTAATGTCATTTTAGCCTTGTTATTTTTTTAGTTTAGTCCTTGAGTCATTTGATGTCTTAAGACTCATTTTAGACCATTAAATACAAGTAGCAGGTTTTTATGGTGTCTGAGCAGTCAAGATCATGGAAAGAGTTTACACAAGACTCAAGAAGTTTATTCAAGGTTTCAAAGATCAATAAATAATTAAATCACAAGCCTAAGTGAACTAGACCTTCATCAGGATGTCATGAAAAAATGAACAGGCTAGTTACTTGTGCATTTTATAAGTTTTCTTAGATAGCATCCCAGAACCAAAGGACCACATGGAAATGTTTCTCTCAGGGTGAAATATTTGGTGAAAATAGTTATGGCATGCTTAGTGGGACCAAGGTCGAAGAGAGTGGAAATATTATTGGTGTGTATTTCTTCTAATAAAATTTTATAAGTAATCAAGTTAGCACTAATGATGACTCTGAATGATAACTCCTGGTTATAAGCAGCCCAGGTATATCTCATTAAAGATTTTGATCAGTTTTTCATCTCATATAACATATGAGGTTGATATGAAAAACTATGGTTAATACCCCTATCATGAACCTCCTTATTAGACTTGTTATGAACCATATTTTACTCCTCAATAATCCTATCAAAATGTCTATTAATCTTATGAGCCATGATAGCCATGTAGCCCTACATTTCCCTCTTCATTTGGACACCATGTTTTTGGATATCCTTATGAGGAAGGATACCAAGAAACCTATCAAAAAATTCCTCCCTATTAGTCCCAATTTGAGCTCTATCATGCATATCATGAAACCTATCAACCTCAAGAGTACTCCTATTGGTCTTGCCAAGAGGAATCAGATATTTACATGAATTGTACATAAAGATATTGCAAGGCAAGATGTGGATTCCTATAGGCTAGGATGCAACAAGTTGAAGTTGGTCTTGATCCCCATCATTACCCTCCTCCTCCTCCATCAACCTCACCTCATGTCTAATCCTTTTGGCACTCCTACCAAAGTTTCTAGATAATGAAGATAATATGGTAGAATGGGATGATGAGTTTTATGTGCTTCCTAACCATCTCATGGAATGTTTAAGAGGTTTCATCCAAATATGGATGAGTGCATGGGAGGTGGTTGAAGATGAAATTGAATGGGAGTCCAAATAATAAATGGACTTAGCAAAGAAGTGCCTTCAATTCTCAATAGATAGGCTAAGTATGTGGGAGGATAAATATCTCAAAAATGAACATGTCTGCTATTGAAGAAACTCAAGGAGACTATTGGCAAGAAACAACTATAGATTATGTAGATGTTTGTCCTTACAATTAGCCTAAAATGTCACTTCTTTATGAGCTCAATAGTGCATTCCTGTTTCTTAAATCCATTAATAAGCCCTCTACTACACCCCATTCTCCATCTCCAACTCATAAACCTTCCACTACACCTAATATTCCATCTCATTCACATGAGCCTATCAATTAACCTTCCATATCACCTTTTATTGAAAAATAGCCCATCTTGAGGGAAGTAATTGAAGAGGGAAGAGCCCAAGACAAGCATGAGGGAAGTAAGTGAAAAGGAAATAGCTAATCAAGAAGATGTCATGAGTGACTATGAGGAAGAAAACACCATAGAGATGACCCTTGGTGAACAAAGGGGTAATCATACCTAATAAGTGAAGAGAAACATATTGAAGACTCATTTGTAGCTATCCATGAAGAATGTGGCCAAGACTTGAAGAGAGAGGTATTTAAAGAAGACCTCATGTATGATTATGAAGTTGTGGATGACCATCTCAAGCATGAAGAGGAGTGTAATATCAAAGATGAAGGTCAAATAACTCTTTAAGAAGTTGTCATCCTAAAAGAGTCTCATGAGACCAAGGTAGAAGACATAGTTATTGGAGATGACTCAACACCTCTATCTGATTTTGAATCACCCTCAGATGTATTGGAGCATGAATAACACTATCTTGATTACCTCATACAATAAGAAGATAAGATTTAAGTAGTGGTTTTATATGACAAGAAGGACAAAGATGATTAGCAGATACAAATGAATCTCTTTGCCAAGTTGAAGGTCAAATACATGAAAAAGTGAATAAAGAGTCTTCCATGGAGGATAATGACCAAGATTGGGTAGACTATGTAGAGCTCCTTGATGATTTTGAAGAGATTATAGCTTAAAAGAAAACCAATCCTATTGAGAACACCAGGGAAACCAAAAAGGCATGTCTTTTTGAAACACCATTAGAGGTCATAGTTGAAGAGCCATATGAGAAATTTGAGGCTATTTGGATGCAAGAAGATTTCATTTCTATAGATAATATATTTAGAGCTACTTGGTCCTCATTGAACACCATGCCAATGAAGTTGGCAAACACCATGAAGAAGATGGAGGCATCAATGCCGAGGATCAAGAAGCTACATGCCTCATTCATTCCTCTATGTCATGAAGCAAGAGAAGTTTAAATCTTCCCCTTTGATCTAAGAGGAAGTTTTCATCTTAGGTTAGTTAGTGTTTGAGTTAGTTAGTTTTGTTGTTTTGTTTGTGTGTTCTATAAGTACTCATAAATCACAAGTATGATTTTGCTTAGTTTGTATTTTTGTGTGTCTTTGCTTGTGTTTTATGTGTTGTTAAAGGAAATTTGTGTGTCAATCCTATGTAAATGTGACTCCATATCCCAATGGATAGGATTAGCCAACTGGTCTTGGCATAACAAGCATACCACCCTTGGGAAATCACTAAGAATGTTGATCATTTTGACCACAAGTCAAAATGGGTCAACCCCCCTATAGTCAAAAATTTACATAGGGGTATAATATTTTCTCATAGGATGTGTTATAGTATATTTGATGTATTTTAATGTCATTTTAGCCTTGGTCATAGTCTAGTTTAGTCCTTATATTTTTTGATGTCTTAGGGGTCATTTTAGAGCATTAAATTCAAGTAGCAAGTTTTCATGGTGTATGAGCAGTCAGGATCATGGAAAGAGTTCGTATAGGCCTCAAGAAGTTCATTCAAGATTTCAAAGATAAAGTAATAGTTTAAGCACAAGCCTAAGTGATCCAGACCTTCATCAGGACCTCACGCAAAAATGAATAGGTTGGTTACTTGTTAATTTTATAAGTTTGTTTAGAAAGCATCCCAGAACCAAAGGACCACATGAAATTGTTGCTTTTAGGGTGCAATATTTGGTGACAACATAGACACAATCAATGGAGCATATTCAAATGCTCGATAAATAAGATAATAATAAGGCAAGATACTCAAGGATGTGGAAAAAGGGAATTAAAAGAAAGTAAGATAAATATATCATAGTAGCTCATGGATTTAATGTTTTAACAAAAAATGTCAAGTATATAGTATATAAATTACACTACAAAAGATATAAGCATGGATAAAGGCATGTGTGAATACATATATGAGTTCAAAATATGTTAATGTAAAGTGACAATAGAATGATATAACTTAGAAGTATCATGATCATAAAGATGGATGCCCCCAATATCCTAGTGACGCAAATAAATGGAAAACCCAACATCCATAAGCGTATATATCATGTATATGTGTATTTTTATATCATACTCAAATAGAAGCATGAAACACATGCATGTATAAGTAACTAATATGTTATCCATAAACATGTAACTAACACACAAATGCCAATGA
The DNA here is from genome assembly GCA_037957365.1 of Torreya grandis. NCBI lineage: Eukaryota > Viridiplantae > Streptophyta > Pinopsida > Cupressales > Taxaceae > Torreya > Torreya grandis. Next base: position 2,951,802 of record JARHVA010000790.1, read on the forward strand.
GCTAATAGAATATGTAGATGCTGAAAAATATTTTTGGATTTTTGAATGTTTTTATTTTTTGGTATTTTTGAAATATTGGAAAGGAAAAGACTATCCTAGATGCCATCCAATGGGTGGTCATAGATATTGTTAGCCAAATTTTGGATACCATTACCTAGGTTCATAAAAAAATTATTTTGTCATGTCCTATGACCTTGTTCATAGTCTATTCTATGATTTATGAGGTCTTAAAATGATCTTTATAAATTCTTGTTAGCATATGTTAATGTTGTTTTGACAAAATTAGAGTAATGTCTTATTTTTGTCTTGTGTTAGTCTAGTCATAAAGTGAACATGAAAAGGTTGGTACAAAATATGTCATAGGTTCATAAGTGTCTCTCAAGGTCATATAATTATTTGAACATGTTACATGAGCATTTTACATTTTTTTGGAGAGGTTAATGTTATTTTATGAAGATTAAGGTAAAATGTCATACAAAGGAAAAGTACATATAGCCAAATTTAATGCATGACAAAGCCAACAAAGAATCAAATATATATAAAATATAATTATCAAATATTTTTAGGTAGATATATAACTTGAATACATGTCAAGGATGTCATATCAGGTTAATTGTTTAGGTCCAACATCCAAATGAAATAAAATCACTCTAAAAAAAGAAGTTATAGGCACTTGTATAGGCTTGAAAAATATAATTTTAGTTGAAAACATATTTAGAGTCTATTTTCACCTTCCTCAGGTCATATCCATACATATCAAGCTTTTACAGGGCTTAAAATTCCAAAATTTGCTTCAAAACCTCCATCCCTCTTGGCATACTAGCAAAGGGCAATTTCAAATGCTCAATATAGACATAGGAAAGAGAGTCATGGTTTGATATTTTGTGAAGAGGAAGTGGGAATAATGGAATTTAGTTTTGTGGCATTAGTTCTTAGATTGGTGCCTCCATATTTACAAATAATCATTAAGACCAATAGGTGGTCTTAAACCTCACTTAAACCCCATAAGCTTGGTTTTGTGTAATTTTCATGTAGTTTGGAGTTCATCAGAGAATGGTATGAATTTTTAAAGGGATGAATGTCTATGTAAAAACATGTCACACAATCCTCCATTAGGTTCACATGTGTGAATAATCAACATTCAAGAAGAGCTTCTATGTGAGACAAGTTGTAGGGTTGTAATTAAAATTTTAGAAGTTTATACAGGTTTCATGCATAAAAGTGGTTGGAAAATGTCTTTAAAAATATATAATAAACAAAATCAAAAGAAATACCATTTTCTTCCTATCCACCAACACATTTGCATTCCCTCTTCCAATCATAATCAAAACCAAGTTTCACCTAACCAATCAAATCATATCAATATAAATAATAATTCTAATTGATTAGGGAAAAAATTCCCCATAGATCCCACCAACACATAATTCTATTCTAAGTTGAATAATCACCACCTACTTCTAAAAATACCTTCTTTTCCTATGTATTATAGGCTATCAAAGACATAATATTTGGATTACAAGTCAGGACTGAAAAAATACAAGCTAGATCATATATGTTCATATCCATTTGATTCAAGTTTTTTTAGATAGATTTCACATCTTATTTTGAGATTCCTAAATTTGAAAAATATAAATGAAAATGTGACCCAAGAGAGAACTTAATCCTATTCTTTTTTTCTTGTAAATAATTAAGATATAACTTCAATTTCCTACTTCGATTGTTCTTAGGAAGTTTGATGGGACCTAATTTAGAATGGTTTATGCACCTCCCAAAAGGTTATGTTACAAATTTTGATGAGCTATAAGAGAAGTTCATTATAATTTTTTCCTATATAATTGAACATGAGTTAACCATGGTTGACATATGTGGTATTAAAAAAAGACAAGGTGAGAGCTTTACTATGTATCTTAAAAGATGGCAAGTAAGGTTTCCACATTTGCTTCCTAAAATTGAGTTGGAAAATATATTCATGATGAGTTTGAATTCAAGGCTAGCTCTTAATATTAGATTATAGTGTCTAGAGAATTTTGATGATGTTATCATGAAGGGTGTTCAAATAGATAAATCTATTATTGACAAATGATTGATTAAAATCTATTCACAAAATTAGTCTCAAAATATGTCTCACAATTAGAATCAAAATCAAAATCATAGCCAACATTCTACTCCAAATATAACAAATGTGGTAGATAAACCCAAATATTTTAACCACAGTAAGAATATGGTTGGTAGTGGAGTTACATAATCTAGACATGTTCAAATAATACACTATCCACCAATATAAAAGGCTCCTCAAATATAACCACTTTATTTATAAAGGCAACCTCCTCCAAAGAATCATTTTAATCAAATAAAATTTGCTTATTTGGGAGAGCCCATTGAGAATGTGATTTCCAAGATAATTGATATGAATATGATTGTTGGACAAATATTAAACCCTTTTATGAAATTAAACCTAAACTAGAGTGGTATGGAGATAATGATTATTATGAGTATCATTAATTTAAAGGGTATGAAATTCATAGATGTGTATAACTGTGACATCTCATTCAAGACATGTTGGAAAGAGGAAAAATTGAGTTAAATAATGCATCATTCTCTAATTTAGGTTAGAACATGGGGATCTATTAAAACCCTTTTCCTTAACATAATACTAATCAACATGAATAATAACAACATCAATAGACTAATAATCATAATCAGAATCAGGGTTCCCAAGCTAACAACATCGATTACAATGCTACCCCCTATGATTATAATGTAGTGGGATGTATCATTGAACATAATGTAATGAAAATCACAATCAATCACTATTCCAACAATTTCCAACAAGCAAGTTCAATTAAAAAAAGATGAGGTGAGAGATTTACTATGTATCTTGAAAGATGGCGAGTAAGGTTTCCACATTTGCTTCCTAAACTTGAGTTGGAAAATATATTCATGATGAGTTTGAGTTTAAGGCTAGCTCTTAATATTAGATTATAGTGTCTATAGAATTTTGATGATGTTATCATGAAGGGTGTTCAAATAGATAAATCTATTATTGATAAATGATTGATTAAAATCTATTCACAAAATTAGTCTCAAAATATGTCTCACAATTAGAATCAAAATCAAAATCATAGCCAACATTCTACTCCAAATATAATAAATGTGGTACATAAACCCAAACATTTTAACCATAGTAATAATATGGTTGGTAGTGGAGTTACATAATCTAGACATGTTCAAATAATACAGTATCCACCAATATAAAAGGATCCTCAAATACAACCACTTTATTTATAAAGGCAACCTCCTCCAAAGAATCATTTTAATCAAATAAAATTTGCTAATTTGGGAGAGCCCATTGAGAATGTGTTTTCCAAGATAATTGATATGAATATGATTGGTTGGATAAATATTAAACCCTTTTATAAAATTAAACCTAAACTAGAGTGGTATGGAGATAATGAATATTATGAGTATCATTAATTTAAAGGGTATGGAATTCATAGATGTGTATAACTGTGACATCTCATTCAAAACATGTTGGAATGAGGAAAAATTGAGTTAAATAATGCATCATACTCTAATTTAGGTTAGAACATGGGGATCTATTAAAACCCTTTTCCTCAACATAAACTAATCAACATGAATAATAACAACATTAGTAGACTAACAATCATAATCAGAATCAGGGTTCCCAAGCTAACAACATCGATTACAATGCTACCCCCTATGATTATAATGTAGTGGGATGTATCATTAAACATAATGTAATGAAAATCACAATCAATCACTATTCCAACAGTTTACAACAAGCAAATTCATCTAATCTAAGATTAGGTCCATCTATTTTGGGAGTTCCTCCTTCCCTTGATTCTCATTCTCAAGTTATTATTCTAGGTCTTATTTATTCTACTTTAGATTGCCATATTTATATTACTGATCAAGATTGTGATGTTACAACTCAACATGATAAAATGAACCTTAAGGGGCCTATACCTTGCTCTGTTGATCTTTATCCACCTAAATATCAACCTTCTTGCTCTAATCCTATTTTAAATAAATCCAGACTTAAGTATACACTTGTTAAGAAGCTATATTTTCTTATGGATCAATTGAATAAAATGACAACATAGGCTTCCATTTTGGATCTATTATGTTATTCTTAGCTTCACAATGATGTCATATCTCATATTTTGAGCCATTCTTAGGTGCCAAGTAATATTACACTACATAAATTTTAGGTGTTTGTCAGACACTTGTCTCTTGGCCCCAAGTTAATATTTTATCAAAGTGATATATCTCTTGGATATTACTACACCAATTCATTGTATACTAAAGTCATAATTACTCACCAAAAAATCAAGCAGTTAATTATAGATAATGGTTCTAGTCTTAATATCATTCCATTGAATAGAACATCTGGGATATACTATGGTAAATCTCAATAATGATACCATCACTATCTTAATATCATTCCATTGAATAGAACATCTGGGATATACTATGGTAAATCTCAATAATGATACCATCACTATCAATGGGCATGGTAATACTAACCTAAAATAAAGAAGTATAATTTACTTTCCCATCTAGGTTGTGCCTATCATTTATAGTACCTTATGCCATGTCATTGATCTAGACTCATCATATAATCTCCTTCTTGGTCATCCACAGATTAATGAGATGCATGCAATTCCCTCTACACTTAATCAATGTATCAAGTTTACTCATTCTAGAATGGAGGTTATTATTCCTAAGAATTTGCAACTGTATCAATACTATAAACATCTATAAGTAGAAGGTCATAATTATACCTATTATCCTAGTGCTACCAATACCCTAAAAAAAGACAAACAAGTATATTTGAGCCACCTTGATCCAATTATTTAGATCCCAAATATCTTACTTATTCTTATAAAGCACCATTCCCTTCATTAAATTCCTCCCATTTCAATATTCATGACAAAGGTCTTGGAAAATATAGTATGGAAGATGCCTTTCATGTTGCCAAATTTCCTAGATCACCTAAATCCCATGGCCAACCCAAGATGGAATGGTACAAGAAGAAGACAAAATATTCTCCTACAAAAACTCTTCTATTCATCTTAGGAAAAACATTTAGTCAAGAAGATTTGAATCATTAAGATGAGTCATGGTTGAACATTGATGATTTAGCTCCTTGTTTTCAAAGTAAAAATTACCTTATTCCTAATAGAATTATGACCCATCATGATTATAAAGGCATGGGATTAGGGGAAAAAGAGAAAGTTATACTAAACCCTATTATTCCTATAAATCATATAAAGAAATAAGGTCTTAGATACAAATATCTTAGGGTTGTCCCCATGCATCCTGAAAGTGGTTCAACCTTTATGTTAAACGATGATATTCCTAGAAATGATACATAGTCCTATTATAATATCTATGATGAGATTTCCAACATTAATCTACTTAATTCCTTTTTTTCTCACCATTTCTACTATTCCCACCATTCCCCTTACCCTTCAATATCTTTACCTTATTGGTCAAGACCAATAAGATAATGATATCATTCTTGATGAGTTTTCAAATGAAGAATCTATTTTAGAGTTCATTGGTCTAAGATAAAGTTTACTAATAGGTGACCACATACATGGATTTGTATATAATTTGAACCCTAAGACATACTTTGGGAAGCCAATGAAATTTATTGGTCAAAATAAAAATAAAACATAGATATCCTTAAGTGAAAACTTTTCTAAGGTGCTTTTTGATCAGGTAAAAAGTAAAGAAAAAGATGAGTCCCTTGGTGAAAACCTATTTCAAGTGCCATTGCACAGGGAAGTTATCTCCTTCACAAGAAGCCTAGGATGTCCCAAGTCCATACCTATCACATAATTCTAAAATCAAGCCTTAATATCATGAAGAATTCGAGCATATGATTCTAGAAAATTTACATTTGGTAACTCATTGGCCATTACCTGAGTGGAATGATTCTTATTATTCCTACATGGGTTAATATGAGAGTTCACATTCAATGATGAATGATCAATTACCTTATTTTCCTACTATTATGGACAAGGATTCCATTCTTCTTATGGAAGACATGATAAAAATCAATAGTGGCACATATGATGATCCTAGGATAGTCAAGCTTGGTGTGTCCCTCAGTTCAAAGGATCATGAATTGATTATTTCACTTCTTTGAGAGTTCATTCATATATTTTATTGGGCCTATTATGATATGCCTATTCTTGATCCTTGATTAGTAGTTCATTATTTGGTTATGCATCTAGATGTTAGACATATTAAGCAAAAACTGAGAAAGATGCACCCATAGATTTTTCTCTTGGTCAAAGTAGAGCTCAAAAAATTGATTATAGTAGGTTTTATCAAACCTCTTCCATATGAAGATTATATTTATAACATTTTTCTAGTCATTAAAAACCAATTGACATCTAAATCTACATAGATTTCAGAGATCTAAAAAAACTTTGTCCCAAAGACGATTTTCCATTTCTTAATATAGATGTGATTGTGGATTCAATAGCGAGATATGATATGCTATCTCTCATGGCTGGATTCTTTGGCTATAATAAGATTAAAATTTCTCCAAAGGATAATCTAAGATAACATTCTATTATCAAATCATGCCATTTGGCTTGAAAAATGCAGGATCCATATATCAATAAGCAATGACTATTATCTTCCATGATCTCATACATGGCATTGTTGAAGACATTTTTGATGATATATTAATAAAATCCAAAACACATGTTAAGCATCCAAAAGTACTCTGAAGAATATTTTAATAACTACATGAATATAAAGTGTGCTTAAACCCTAAGAAGTGTGTTTTTGGGGTCACATCTAGTAAATTGTTAGGCTTCATTTTGTATTATAGTGGCATTGAAGTTGATCTAGCCAAATTTTAAGCTATTTCTAATATGCCACCTTTTTCTAATTTAAATAAATTTTGTAGCCTAGAAGGTAAGATCTAGGTTATTAGATGCTTCATTTCTCAAATTTTTGATCATTTTCAGCTATTTACACATCTTTTAAAAAAGGGTATTACTTTTAAATGGAATGATAAATACCAATAAATGTTCGATCAACTTAAGTAATACTTAAAAAATCCTATAGCAATTATTCCACCAATACCAGGGAATCCTTTATTACTTTACATATCTGCTACTATTAGTGCCTTGGGGGCACTCTGAACTCAACATGACAATTGAAGAAAAGAAATATATGTTTATTATCTAAGTCCTACATTATTTTATTATGATAAAAACTATAATGCAATATAAAAATCATGTCTTGCATTAGTTTTCACTTCCCAAAATCTTAGACATTATATGATGAACAATAAGACTATGTTAAAATTAATAATAGATTCCTTAAAGTATATATTAACAAAAGTATTTATAATTGGTCAAATGGATAAATGGGTCATGTTTTTTAGTGAATTTGACATTTAATATACACAACATAAGGCTATCAATGAACAAATATTAGTTGATCAACTAGTGAAATAACCTCTCTAGGATTATAGTCCTATTATAGTGCACTTTCCTGATGAGTCTATTATGACCCTAGGTAAATCCAAAGAATATAATATCTATTTTTATGGTTATTTTAGATCACATGGTTTAGGAGTAGGAATATTATTCATCATGCCATAAATAATCTTATTCTTAAGGATTTTCACATTGTATTTCCATTCAAAAAAAATATCATTGAACATGAGGTTTTACTTACTAGATTTTGTCTTGTAGCGTAATAGAATATTCAACATTTGTAAGTATATGGTGATTCACAAATAATTATCAATAAAGACAATGATAAATATAAAAAAAATAATGAAAATATTATGCCTTACAAAGGTGTGGTGGATACTCTCAATCTCAAATTTGGAGCCATTTAGTTTAAATAAATTCCTAGGGCCAACAATATGTCTACATATATTATGACCACTATTAGCTACATGATTTAACTTTATCCTTCTATCAAAGAGTATCAATTTCTCATTATTTATATTATGAGATGATATGTATCATTACTGGTCCCAATTCCACTTGGTACACTGACATATTTTCCTATCTTCATGATCAAATCCTTCTACATGATATATGGCATAACCAAACAAAATACTTTATTCAAAACACTTCCCATTACACCATAATTGGAAACACACTCTATTATAGGGGCTATGATGTAACTTTTCTTCACTATTTAAATATGAGATAATCTAAATTAATACTTAGGGAAGTTCACAAAGGGATTTATGGGGCACACACTAGTAGTATAATCCTAAGTAAAAATATCTTTCACGCTTGTAATTATTGGTCTGCCATTGAAGTATATGTATGTGCTTAGGTTAATAAATTTCTAGCATGTCAAAAACATGGAAATCTAATTCATGCTCCAAGATAAGCACTATAACTAGTAATAACTCCTTTGTTATTTTCAACATGGGGGCTTGATCTCATAAGAAATATTAACCCTACTTCTTCAAATGGTCACAAGGATATCCTTACTACTACTAAAATTTTTCCTAAATGGGTAGAGGCAATCCTTCTAAATTACATAATTGGTAAGTAGATTGAAAATTTCATTCTAAATCACATTATTTTCCATTATGTCATTCCTTCCACCATCATATCAAATAATGACACAACTTTTAAAAATAAGGATATCACCACCCTTTATTCCAAGTTCCATATCAAGCATAAGTTTTCCACTCCTTATTACCCTCAAGGTAATGGCTAGGAAGAATCATATAATAAAACACTTATCAAAATCCTATAAAATATTGTTAGTGAATTTGGTTTCAATTGACATTTAAAAATATTCCTAGCCTTATGGGTATACCATACCAATGTTCGCACTCTTATTGGTGTAAATTCTTTTTTCCTAGTTTATGGCTCTAGAGCCATTATTCCTATTGAGATCAAGTTTAACTCTTTACATATTTCACTACAAGATATCTTTGATGAAGAAGAATATCGAGTAGGTAAATTAGTAGAGTTGGGCCTTCTAGATGAGAAATAACGAATCACCCTAAATCACCTCAAGTCTTATTAGAATTGGATAAGTTGGGACAATAACAAGTGGATTATCTCCCAAGAGTTTGAGCTTGGTGTATTTTACAAAAAGAAAATAAAAATAATAAAAATGCTAAATAGGAAAAGAAAGGTAAGTTTGAACCTAATTAGTTATTCTCCTTTGTTGTTACATCTAGATATAGGTTCTGGTGCATATCAATTGGCTAGTCTAGAAGGTAATGAATTAGATGAGCTAATGAATATTATGCATCTTAAGCAATTTCATGCTTAAAATTATTGAAATCTCATCTATAAATATTCATGCATGGGTTCATATATATTCCATTGTGTCTTCCTTATTCCTTCCAACCCTTTTTTGGGGTAATCCTTTCATTATTCTTCACTTCCCTTTCCTATTACCAACATGATTTGATTATGACTATATAGGTATAATTGTTAGAGGTATAATCACTAAGAGTGGGGGGGATAAATCAATGATGAAAGATAATCCAATTTGATTCCCAAATTTTAAAAATTTAACATACATCAACTTGATCAAGCAACATAAAAATGAAAGCACATATATCTAAAGCATACATAAGAGCATACATCACAAGAACACATCATATATGTGGGAAACCCTCTTGGGGTATAAAACCCACTAAACCCTACAAGATAGAATACATTCCTATAAAGAAAGAACTAAAATTTAGACCAATAGTAACTGATCAAGTAATACCCATCCCTTATTTTATTGAGACACCAATCCCATAAGGAGCTACTACCCCTATCTAGCTGAGCACCTAAAACAACTAGATGTTTAGTAAGCTTTACCTTGTAAGGAGGAAATAACCCCATAAGAAACCAAGTACCCACTAAAATAATTGAATAAATAACCATGAACACATATTATTAATCTTCAACTGATGATGATGCCCTTTGTCTACACTCTTCACCTCTAATCTCTCTCAAGCTACCTTTAGGGCTAACTTGCTCAAACTACCTCTTTTAGGCTCATTAGGTCTAATGACATTTGTATCCTCCTACATCAACTTAATAAAAATTAATGATGTATACCCTTCACTCTCCACTTGTCCTCAATGACCTATGTCTTTTATTTCAAAGTTTCTCTCCTTCACTTGAATCCACACACACACAACTAACATAATTAGTCTAATTATGCCTTATATTTATACCACTTTCTTCCTTTAACCCATATTGGTTGGCCAAGATTATTTAAATTTTATTATACCTTTTAAATAGGTCATCATAAAAATTAAATGTAAGAACCACACACTCCTTAGGTCGGCCATTACCACATTAGCCCCAAACCACCATTAGGTCTTGGTGAGACGTAAAATAATTAGGCCTTCATACTCACATGTTACATGTGAGACTATCTGGACCTACTTCATCCTTTAACAATGCTTAAAACACATAAAAATATCTAAAATATCCCCTTTATCACACTTATATGGGTCCATGCCACCTGGAATACCAACTCAACACTTGAATCTACCAATTAGGTTTCTTTGCTCTTTAGGTATTCATACATAGAAAACATAGTATAAAACTTATGAAGAGACTACACAAATATTTAATATAGAAATATGATTAGATCAAATGGGTGAACCTTTAGGAACTTTTAAATATAATCATGTGATTTACACACTTCAACATAAGATCTAAGCAATTAAATCAACTCTCTCAAAATGACCACTTAGATTGGTTACACATAATCAAAATACATTCAAGATATTATGAATCTCTATAACTAATCAAGGGAAAACATGAAAACCAATAACTTATCATAATATTTAGATACTTATATAACATCTCCATTCTCATTTTATTCTTCAATTCTGCTCAAAAATCTTTGAACACACTTTTGCAAAGTGGTCAATAAATCATCTAGTGCATTCAACAAACACAATCAACTTATATGCATTTGTTCATTTTAAATATGGATTGTTAAAACCTAAATACTCCATATAAATAGTATTAACTTATTATAAAATACTTTTAAATAGTTATTTCATCTTGAAACATCAAAATACTATCAATATCTCTTCAATTATCCTTTTTGGGTCATTTGCAAAACATGGTCAAACATATAATCAAATTTGAGGCTCAATATATTTGAATATACAAAAATTAAAATGTTATAATCAATTAAATTGGATTAAACATGAATTCCTCTTCAATTTTTATTTTTATTTCATCATTAAATTCTACATATATCAAAAGTTATGTCTCAAACACTGTAGACTATTTTTTCCTTCGTTAATTTGAATATTCAAATTCCAACGGTCACTGTGTAAATACTAAAATTTAGACACTTTATAATCATCTAATTTTCCATGGAAAATTTTAATAAATACACACTATTTATCTCCTTATAATTGTCCTAGTCTTTACATTGCATCTCTCACCATTGAACATTGATGTATGCTTCCGTGATCAAGCCATTAGACAACCCCATGTGCCTTCTACGTACCCTAAAATAAGTCTTCCAATGAAGTTCCACCACTTGGTAGACCCATGTGAATTTGAGGCACTATATTGACCTATTAACTCAATACACTTTGTTATACCATAATCTCCATGATCACACACTCATCGTTGATCTATATTTGATAGGTTTCACACTCACCATTAGATCTACTGCTCAAACTCCGTGATTGTGACACATGTCACTAGCACATGAAATATTTAATATTTGAATTTAAATCACACCATTTTATCCTTATTTGGTCAATTAAATTATCACCATTATATTTTTGATCTGATTAAATGCTCATTGTAGATCTTTGATAATGTAAATTTGACTATGGGAACTTAGTGAACTCTGCTTGCGAAGCCAACTTTGCACCTTAATAAATTTTTCTATGCTCAAACTCATGACCTAAAATTTGAACCATAGGATAAAATTTCATAGTGGAATCCATAAATTTATCAAATTTATTTTGAAATCTTCACACATATGAAATATTATGTCATTAATCTACTCACTTAGCTTTATCTATCAAGATGACTACTTACACTTAGACATTCATATGAATATTATGATGAATTATGTTCACTTCCATAAGAATTATAATAACTCACAACATCCTATAAGATCTCTATAACATGTCCATACCATCAATATTATCCATCAATTTCCTTAAAATGTTAAACACTCTCCACACCATCAATCTGATCACTTTGTCATTAATGCACTATGAATCATGCTCTCTTTGACATCAATAACAACCTAACATCAATGACCATTCTAAAAAATATCTCCCTTTATCATTTATGGCAAAACACTCTCATGATGAATTTATTTGAACAATGAATTCATTTTAACTCCTTCATTCTGATCTTTCTCCCCCTTTGACATTAATGACAAAGGGTCTCTTCCTTAATGTGCTAAAAATCATTCCTCAACATCATGTATGCATTCAAATATTATTTAAGATGTTTAGGATACTTACATGCTTTCAAGAATATGAGTAAAGTTCTCTCCCTTTGATATGCACCAATATAAACTTGAAATTTTATGATCCTTGGACTTGGCAAACTATTCATAGAGCTTAGAGAGTTCCCCCTAACATCAAGCTCCATCTCATGTAATATTTTATTTAAGCCAAACACATCTTCAAATGATATTATTGTCCTAAAAAATTAACCTAAGCTCAACTAGTATCCACCATGCTTCCTGTTTCTTGTCAAGTGTCTCCTTGAAGCTTAAATAGAGACACCCTGACCCATAATATCCTAAAAAAATGTAAAACTAGGAGTTACCCACAACTTCTCATATTCCATCTTCTCCTTGGTCATTTGAAACTGATAGATCTTCCTCTTCTTCTTAGGCTTAATATAAACAACTTATTCATCCACTACAATATTATCCTTTTCATTTAAGAATGAATTGATAATACATAGAGACAATAAATTTTAATGACATACCTTTTCATATAAAGAAAGAACCTCATCACTTGACATTTAAAACTGACGTTCTTTACATGAAACTTTCTCAATAATAGCAAGATGTTCTCTTGGATCCATACATACCTCAAAACTAGTCTCAACTTGAACTGATTTTTGATTCTCCTTTTCTATCTAGATAGATGATACATTCTCTTGGAATTCCTAAACATTATTCATATTTGATTCCTCTTTTGATTTAGTAGGTATTCAACTTTGATCTTTCAATTCACCTAAATTAGTTTTCTTGGTCTTTACTTCCTTAAGATTCCATACCAAGGATTAACTTTTCTTGAGCACACTAGGATGTCCATGATCCTTATTATGATTTGAGAGCTTGCATGTAAAATATGTTGCAATATGACCAAATTGATTAAAATTGATACAAATAACATTATTCATACCTTCTACTTGATGAATATTATGAATCTCAGTAGACATACCATCTTATCACTTAAGTTCATTATGCTGAAGCTTAGCTGTCTTTAGTTTCCATACCTAGGTTAATATTTTCCCATGCATTCTAGGGTAGAATATAGTAATATGTCCCATCTCATGATAATTATAGTAGACTATATTATCCATACATATAGCTGACTAGTTGTTGTTCCTTATATAGTTTCTTGCCTTATGACCAAACCTATGACAAACATAAAAATGACCATTAAAATATGTTTCATACCTTGGCTACGTAATGTATCTTTTACTTTTGATATTGGTACTTGCATCCTTCTTGTCTTGAGATGACCTCTCTTGCTCTTTCTCAGTATTGTTTACCTTAACAATAAGTTGCTCATGATCAACCTTCAATGAATCTAGCTTCGTCTTAAATTGATCAATCTCATTCTCTTTAGCTCTCATAATTGAACATACAACATCTAACTAAAGTCTAATATCTTGGATGGTCTTCTTATCCTCCTTATCCCTTTTGGACATGTCATATTGTAATCTAAAAGTTTGCTCTTCTATAGACTTGATTAGTTCTTGATTCTCTTTTTCCTCTCTCATAGATTTGCTTGACAAACTCCCCTTAAGAGATTTGAATTGTGATTCAATAATTTTGATCATATTCCTAATTTTATAATTTCTCTTCTTTTACTCCTTTAGTTCACCAAGTGAACTCATGAGCTTATATTCTAGATCAACTTCTTCTTCCTCACTATCATAGCAAACTTCTTCATCAAAGATGATGATATTTTCACCCATATTGTACCTTGGATCACCTTCAAGTGGTTAAAATTGCACTAAATATCTAGACCTAATACTAATTTTTATAATTACAATCACTGAGAAGGGGGTAAGTTAGTGATGCAAGATAATCTAGTTCAATTCTACTCAAAACTCTTCTAACACACTTCTAGAAAGTGGTCATACAATCTGCTAGCACATTCATACAATAAATTCAACTTATAAACCTTTATTCATGCTATATATCTTTTTATCAAAACTATATAATCAATAAATATAGTCTTCATGGAGTCTAAAAGACTCTTCAATTGTTAGTTCATCTTTAACCATTGAAATACTATAAAAACTTTTCAATTATCGTTCTTGGGTCACTTGCCAAACATGGTCAAATACATAGTCACATTTAAAGCTCAATATATTTGATTATAATAACATTAAAATATTATAATAAATTTCTCTATATTTAAATTGAATTATCATTCAATTTTTCTTTTTTACTTCATCATCAAATTCTGCGTATAGCAAATGTTATGGCTCAAACACTGTAGACTAGTTTTTCCTTTGTTAATTTGAATATTCAAATTCCAATGGTCACTATGTAAATACTAAATATTAGAAACTTTTTCATCATCTCATTCTCCATATAAAATTTTAAAAAATATGCACCATCCATCTCCTTAGAAGTCTCCTAGTCTTTACCTTGCATCACTCACCATTGATCATTGATCTGTGCTTCCATGATCAAGCCACTTGGCAACCCCACGTGCCCTCTGCATACCTTATAGTCAATTTTCCATTAAATTTACACCACTTGGAAACCCCATATGAATTATGAGAACTATGTTGGCTTATTGAATCAATATGCTCTGTTGGATCATAATCTCCATGATGACGTGCTCACCATTGATCTCTATTTGATGGGTTTCATGCTTGTTGTTAGATATACTGCTCAAACTCTATGATTGTGACACATATCACTAGTGCATGAAATATTAAATAATTGAGTTTGAAACATGCTATTAGATCCTTATTTGGTTAGATTAAATACTTGATGTTAGATCTGTGATCTAATTAAATGCACATCTTAGATCTTCAATAATGTAAATTTGACTATGGGAACTTAGTGAACTCTTCCTGAGAAGCCAACTTTGCACCTTAATAACTTTTGATACACTCAACCTCATGACCTAAAATTTGAACAAAAAGATCACATTTAATATGGGAATCCATCCATGTACCAAAATATTTTTTAAATATTCACACATGTGAAATATGATGTCATCAATCTGCTCACTCAACTTTATCTATCAAGATGACTACTTGAGCTTAGACACTCATATGACTATTCTGATGAGTTATGTTTACTTATATAAGAATTCTAAGCACTCATAACATCCCATAGGGTATCTAAAACATGTCCATACCATCAATATCATCCATACATTTCCTTATTAAGTCAAACACTCTCTAAACCATCAATTTGATCACTTTATCATTAATGCACTATGAATCATGCTCTCTTTGAAATCAATGGTAACCTAACATTAATAACCATGCTAAAAAATAATAAGTGCATCATAAAAATAGTTAGAAAGAGTTAGAACATGATTCTTATAATTTTTTTGTGTTAGACTCTCTTTACAAAAGAAATGTCACAATATGGAATGCCATGATTATCTAGCTTGTATGACTTTTATTGTTCCTTGGATTTCTTATAAATTCATGAACACATTCCCTAATTCATCCCCATTCCATATTAATTTCATTTTTATAGAAGAATAATTTGTATCCTATTCTGATTTATTGTTGAGTGGTATTCACTGAATTGTTCGTGCATGGATAATCCCTTCACATTCCCCATTTGTTGTTAAGTTCATGCACCCACTATGTTAAGGTCACATTATTATTTGTTTGGATAGGTAAATATTAATATGTGTGTGATAACAATTAATAATAAAATATCATATTTAGTTCTATTGGGATTATTTTATGTGAGTTAACAACTCACTACAAATATTTTAGGATGAGAGAATAAAGGGATGCTAGAGAGATATTAAGAGATAGGGATGAGATAAGGGATTCAAGATGATGTTTTACTCCATGAATGTAGGAGTAGAAACACCTTTAAAATTTCATCTCGATCTTTGTATGTATTATCTTGTTTGAATCCAGAACATAATATATGTTATAGTGTGATTTTTTAGTGTTGATATTGTTCAAATATGGGGTAATTTATTATTTGGTATTAGATCAATAGTATCCTTCAAATGGTATTATTTTGTATAATGGTGGGTGATACCAAATAATTTATTTTACCATAGATTAGTGTATTTTTAGTCTTATGTTAATTCATGCATAGATGTTGAAGTATTTAAAAAAAAAGAGAGCTATTAATATTATCTCATTTTGTGAAAATCTTGTATGAATGATGTAAACCTATGCATCATATTTGGCATTGTATGATTGATCATTAATGTTGTTGTCTATGCATTACTTTGACATCTTAGTTTAATGAGAAGCATTCTAATCTTGTAAATTAATTATAGTTCATGGACATGTATTGTGCAATTCATGTTGTTGGAGGAAAGGCAACCAATTTTTCATTTAAATTGGTATCAACTTAGATGCTTTCCATATTGGGAATGTATCAATTTGAAAGAAATTGGTTTTGTATTAAACTAGTCTAAATATCTAGATCATGATATCTCTTTAAAATCCTTTCAACTTTTTACCTATAAAATTGAGGATAAATTGGAGTTAACATCCAATATAGTGATTTACTTATGATTTTATTCACAAAACTCAAGTTTCAATGTATATTGTGCAAATTAAATCACTGTTGACTGGATGTTTTCAACAAAGGAGTCACAATTGATGGTGTAATAAATAAAGGTAACTGACATAGAGAGTTTCAAATATATATCTGAAGGTGAAAAGTGTGTGGCTATTGAATATGATCTTAATGATTCTGGTGGCATGTTACAGTCTTTATGACTTCCCATAATGTATTCTACCAATTATTATCTCATAGTTGTATATGCATAGTGATCCTCTACCACATTTCTATCATTTTATCACATTTCCATAGTATGCATAATTTGATCCTCCTTGTGGTCAATAATATTTTAATTATCAAGTCAAAAGTTATTATTTATCAAAACTGATATTTGTATTTGTATAGGGTATTTGTATTTGTATAGTTTTAGATCTTAATGTAGTCACTATTTCCATATAGTCTATTTTTTTATTTAGGTCAAGTGTTAATAGATTTCTAGTTTTGTAAGTTGATAGTCTTGCTATTTTAATTTTTTTGTGTCATGGTTTTATATTAGGATGTGAATGATTAAGTATTTGTTTATTTTAATGTTATGTGATTTAAAGTAATTATCAATTTGTGGGTATTTTTTTTAAGTATTATAGTTTTATTTTATACATGTTTATATTTTCAAAATTAGGTCAGGTTATGTCTCATGTCAGTCCAAATATTATATGTTTTAAAAATTTACCTCATTGTACAAATATATTTTTGATGGAATTTAACATCCACTTTGTAATGGATACATAAATATTATGGGGGGGGGGGAGATCCTATTATATTCAAAATGACATGCATATGAGCTTCAAATCTTCATTGGTTAAGTAAACAGCTTCCTAAGTAGGAGGATGGAGGGAATGGAGGAAGGAGCCATTTCAGTGACCTCTCATCAGTCACTTGTGATAGAGATACATAAAAAAATAGTGGTGAATCAAATGAGAAAAATATAAATGTTGAGGATGATCACTTGTGGTAGTGGTGACTATCTATGTTGTTCAATATTGGGTGGTAATAATCACATACAATGTCTACAAGAGGTGATGAGGACTTAGTCCTCATTTTTTATTTTTCATTTTTCAACATTTTTTTTGGGTATGATTTGAAATAAGAATGAAATTATATTTCTATTCACATATATAATAAGTGAGTAATTTCAAATGTAATCCCATAATGCAACAATGTAGTAAAATGTTGATAAAAAATTACTGTAGCATTCATGATGCTTGTAAGTGTTATTAGAGATCCTATAAAACCATCTGTAAGGGTTATTGGTGTTAGGGTGATTAATTCACCATTCTAAATAAATGAGTAATCTTTAATTACTCATATTTTGTAATTAATAATTAGTTTATGGTGAATAAGTTGTTGGGTTATTTAGGGGGTAAATCACAAAAATCTTTTAATTGTGGTATTTTTTTACTCCTGTGTAATATTTAGGAGATATTCAGTTTAATGATTTTTAGCTCTCCTATTTTTTAAGAGATATTACAATCTCATATTCCTATATAAATATGTATCTCAACTATGAAATTCTTGATTGGATTCAATATAATTTAATTCATCCTCAAGATCTGGTATCAGAGCCCTATAAATCTAGCCAGGTGAAGAACCCTAGGTAAGCCCATGCATTTTGATAGACATTTGTAGTAGAAGTTGTAAGTGAAGAAGATACATAGAATTAAAGTTTCCCATAAAGAAGTAATAGTAGGAAACAAGTAGACATAGAAGCTATAGAGGTAGTGATATTATAATTCACTACCCATTAATTTTTAGAATTGGAAATTATCTTTGGAGGATTGACATAAGCCATTGATAAAAGCATTGAATATTTGGGTTTAATAGAGAGGATTCAAATCCAACCAAACAATGTTAGAGATTATTTAAAAAAAAACAAGCTTAGAATCATAAAGGCATTGAAGCCAGAATGTTGGAGAGGTATCTTAAAACAAAAATCTATGTTGGAAATACAAAATAAGCTTGGCATTTAAAAAAAACAAAGGCTACATTTGGGCATTCTGAATGTCATTCTTGGAGTTGGCATCATAAGAAAGAGGTCGGTCAATTTTTTTATTTATAAATCAGAATCTATAGATTATAAGTTTGTGGATCCAATCTTTAGCATCAACCAACACTTAAATCCTTAAAACCACCAAAAATCCCATAACCACCTTCTAAATATGTCATTTACTGCCAACATAATCTAAAACCACTTTTTTAATTCCCAAAACCACTTATGAAATATTCCTTTTTGGTAATTCTTTATAAAAACCACCTATTGAGAATTTTGTGGTATTAGGTAGGAGGGTGGTTTGGAAAAAAACAACGTTATAAGCCTTTATATATCAAATTTTCCTTTTATATTGTTGAAATGATGTATAGGTGATTTGGTGGAGAGATTTTTGGGTAGAAGATAGGTGGGAGGTTCAAACCCCCTAAAAATAATTTTTTGGTGAAAAATTTAGTAAGACCTCTAAATTCAAAAAATCCACTAAATTCAGTTATAATTAACTAAATTAGCAACAAAATTAATAATTAAAAAAAAAGAGAAAAGACAAAATTTTTTTAAAAAAATTATCGAATGAAAAAAGTGAATTTTCCTTTTTTGCAAAGCATTGTAAATTTTTTTTGTATTGCAAAAAAAATTGTAAATGTATTGTAAAAAATCTCAAGTTTTTAAACTTGATGCAGTGTTCGGTCATAGCTATGCCACTGACTTATTTTTATGAGTAATGCCATCGTGTTTGAGTTACTACACACATAACCTAACATAGCTACAACAATAACGTCTAGGAATCATACCTTTAAATCATCAAGGAGAAATAAAACACATTCATTCATAGCCTTCCCCTTATTTACCCATTCATTATAATCAAAGGGCATAAATCCTGACTGGTGGCATTTACAAGTATATAGCAAGGTTACATGCACATATGTGGATATCCATCTAAACAAGTGCTAGTGATTAGATGAACTCTTTTCAGTACTGTTTAGGTACCAAGTATCAAATTCTTTCTCATACATTATGACTCTTTCCCATACTATTGTGTATATAGAAAGGGATAGATTCTTCTTTTTATCAATAGGTATAAAGTAAGGGCATGCATTAAAAAAGGTCTGGTATATTAGTTTGATGATATATAGAAAGGAAGACCTATATACTTAGAGTGATAAAGAACTAATCCATCACCTGTAGTCTTGATAATGGCTACACATGCTCTAAAATTATTTATACCAGATTTAAAGTTACTCAAAGGTGACAACTACTCTACCTAGAAGAAAAAGCTCAAAACTCAACTAGAGTTTGAAAAAATTTGGTTTGTAGTATATGGCTCATATACTCGATATGTAATAGACATTGATTAGTAACATAAATTTGATAAAGCCAATCAGAAGGTTAAGTTGATAGTTATGTTAGGAGTATCAAATGAAGTCCAACCATACATTCATGAAGCCACAACAACTACGGAAGCTTGGGACAAGTTGAAAACTATATATGAGGCCAAAAATGAGAGCATAATTCTATATTTGTAAAGTCAACTCCACTCTCTCAAATTAAGATCAGGAGAAACAATGGAGGCCTTTTTAAGACATGTTTCAGCATTAAGGGAATCACTTCAATCCTTAGATGAGATAATTTTAGATGACTCTCTTGTACCTATTGCATTAAGAGCACTGCTACCCTCACATAAGTTTTTTGTGACCACTTTGACTATCATAGAACAAAAATGAAGTTTTGAAAAATTGGTGAATATGTTTCAACATGAAGAGTCCTTCAATACTCATGACAACCAAGAAGAGCATGTATTGTCTTCTCATAAATAGAAAGGAAAGAAAGAAATAAATATTATTTAAAATATACTTCAAGGCATAATTTATAAGGAGGAAAGTCACAAAAATAATGCCTCATATATGGTTGTCAGGGACATGACCTAAAATATTGTTGGTATAATACCTTCAAAAAAGGATCTTCTAGTGGTCATAAGTTCACTAACCAACAATCATCCCCTAACTCATTCAGTAAGCCACAAGGAGATAAAAATGGGACTTGGTAAAAGAAATCAAAGCAATAAGGTAATATTTTTGAATAAGAAGAGCATGATGAGGAAGATGACTATGTGTACTTTGCACATACCCATGATGTATCCACATAAAATGATATATAGTATGTTGACTTAGGTATAACCTGACACATGACAAGTAGAAAAGATTGTTTTTTAAATTTTGAAGGACACACCCAATAAAAATCATGTTTCTTTGGGTGAAGATACCTCATATAATTTGAAAAAAATAGCAACATTGCCTTACCCCTAGACACACGTAAAATCATAGATGTTCTCTATGTACCTGGATTAACCAAAAACTTGTTATTAGTAAGTCAACTCTTCGACCACAATTTGAAGATTGACTATGAATATAAAGGTGGATTGAAATTGTGTTTCATTAGCGACAAATATATAAACTCCAACATTATTGAATGAGCATCCAATGTGAACCATATGTTTTAAATTGATTTCATTCAAAAAAATAATCCAACACTCATAGAAAAAGACACAAACTTAGCACAACTATGGAATAGGAGATTTGGCCACATCAGTTTCCTATATTTTGACACACTCCATCACAAAAACATGGTAAGAGCCTTACCACCTCTTAAAAAGGGTATAAATAAATGTCATGATTTCTTATCAGGAAAGCATCATTGAGTTCCATTTCATTAAAGTACCTATAGATCCAATGGTAAACTTGATTTGGTTCACACATATCTATATAAATTAATGACACCTAACCATATTGTATTTAAGTACGCTATGCTCTTTATTGATTATTATTTCAAAAAAATGTGGATCTACTATTTGAAAATAAAGGATTAGGCCTTTAAAACTTTCAAGAAGTTCAAAATGGTTGTTGAAAATAAATCTAGTCGATAAATCAAGACCCTCTACACAAATCATGGGGGGAATTCACCTGTAATGAATTTAAATATTTTCTAAAATAAAATGACATCCATCATTAAATGGCACCTCTACATACACCACAATAAAATGTAGTTATTGAATGGAGGAATAGTAATATTATAGAAATGGTGTAATGTATGATACATGATTCAGGGCTGATAAAAGCATTTTGGGTAGAATTTACCAAAACTACCATATATCTACTCAATAAAGTACCCACTATAGCTCATGATGGAATAACTCCATATGAAGCTTGGTCAAGGAAAAAGCCATCTATAGTGCATCTTCAATTTTTTGGATGTCAATCAGATATGCACATTCCCAAATCAGAATGGTCTAAACCTGATATGAAAGCCAAAACATATGTATTCTTATAGTAAAATGAAGAAGCACTTGCCTATAGACTCATGGATCAAAAAAATAGATGAATCTACACTAGCAAGGATGTTGAATTCTTTGAAAAGAAAGAAGTAGAAGTTACTTCTACAAGTGCACCTAATAAACAAATCAGTCTCATAAAAAAATATAAAAGATGGTAATATCCTAGATGAATATAGTAATGATGAAGGGAATAATGGTGCAGCTCCACTACCCACAAAAACTACTCAACGTATGCCTAAATGGTATATAAATACACTTAGAGATGTAAAGTTGGATGGTGTTCTAAACACATCCACCACTAGACCAAAGACTCATAGTATGGCTCATAGTGAGGTCTATTTGTAATTAATGAGTATAGTTTTTGAATCTATCAAGCCCTCTATATTTCATTAAGCCCCAAAATTGAAACCTTAGAAAGATGCCATGGATGTAGAATATAATTCATTGATGAAAAATAAAACATGGCAGCTTGTAGTCTTCCACCAGGGAAAAAGATAATTAGATGCAAATAGATCTTAAAGATGAAGTATAAAGTAGATGGTAGTCTTGATAAGCACAAGGTAAGATTGGTTGTGAAGGGATATGATTAGAAAGAAGGCATTGACTATGAGACATTTGCTCCCACAACAAAGATCAAAACTATTACAATGATTTTTGCTCTCGTTGCATAGTTTGCCTAGAAAGTCCATCAAATGGATGTAAAAAGTGCCTTCCTTAATGGAGACTTATAGGAAGAAGTCTACATGACTCAACTATAAGGTTTTTTCAAAAATTGAAAAGAAGATAAAGTTTTTAGACTTATCAAATCATTTTATGGTCTTAAATATGATCCTAGGGCATGGTATATCAAGATTGATGAGCATATCTTAAAACATGGATTCAAAAGGAGTCCATATGATCTGAATCTCTACCTCAAACTAAAAGGGGGGAGATAATAATTGTATTTGTAAATGTTGATGATCTAGTCATCACTCGTAGTTTAGTGAAGATTATTAAATAAACAAATAAAGATCTAAATTGATCATTCGACATGATAGATCTCAGGATTTAACACTATTATCTTAGCTTAGAATTTTGGTATAGATAAAATCACATTTTTGTATCTTAGTTAAAATATACCAAGATAATGCTTGAGAAATTTCAAATGATGGATAGTAAACCATTTGCCACACCTATGGAGACAAAGATTCAGTTGTCTCAAGTAGATCCATCACCATAGGTAAATGTAACTCTATACTGATAGTTGATGGGGAGTATCATTTACCTAACCTAAACTAGGCTAGACATTAGCTATGCTATCAATTATCTCTCAAGGTTCATGTATGAGCCTAAAATCAGTCACTAGAAAGTATAAAAATGAGTTTTGAGGTACATCATAGGAACTATGGATTTTGGCCTAGAATACACAAATAATGATATCTTATTGATAGGATACTCAAACTCAGATCATGTAGGGAACATTGATTATAATAAATCCACTTTAGGATTTGTATTGTTTTTGGGATCTGTACTAATATCATGAGAGAGTAAGAAGAAAAAATATGTTTCAAGGTCCTCCATAGAATCAGATTATCACACTATAGGAGTTATTTGTGAACCAATTTGGCTCAAATATATACTTGAAGAATTTGGATTACCATAAGATCAACCAATAATTATTCATATAGATAATGAAGGAGTAGTGAAGCTTATTGAGAATCCATTATTTCATGAACTCAATAAACACATTGAGGTGCAAGTTCATTTCATTTGTGAACAACAACATCCATCTCCAGTATTTCTCGATAGATCAATAATGTGAAACTATTTTTATCAAATCACTTACATGGGAAAAAATTGAGGCATTCATATAATTTCTCTCTTGTTCACTTGAGATAATTCTAAATTAAGGGGGGGAATGTTAGGGTGATTAATTAACCATTTTAAATAAATGAGTAATATTTAATTAATCATATTTTGTAATTAGTAATTAGTGTATGGTGAATAAGTTGTTGGTTGTTTAGGGGTAAATCATGAAAATATTTTAATCATGTATTTTGTTACTCCCATGTAATATTTGGGAGATATTCATTTTAATTTTTTTTATCTCTCCTATTTTTAAGAGCTATTAAGAACTCACATTCCTATATAAATATACAACTCGACTATGTAATGCTTGGTTGGATTCAATATAATTTGATTCATCCTCAAGGGTTAGTGATCCTATATAAAACCATCTATAGAGGTTATTGGTTAACTATGTAAAACCATATATGTAGGTTGTTGGTAGAAACCTATGTAAAAACATCAAAGCATATAGGTGTGGAGGATGAATAGGTTGATGGGTCTCTATTCATACTTGGGTGGTTACTGTATCCATCCATGAAATCCATATGTGAGAATACATCATGTTTGAAGTATTGTGTAAGCTCAAATCTAGATAATTATATGCACAATCCCAATGCAATGCATATGTGAGTTAAGATGATGAGCACATAGAGGTGTCATGTTATAGTTTGAGAATGAGATGTGTTCTACCATGTTAGCATTGAGGGGAGAATGTTAGGAATTGAGGCTTATATATCACATTATCATTTGTTTGGGTAAAAAAATATTAATATCCATGTGATAATAATGAATAATATAATCTCATAATGAGTTGTATTTGGATTGTTGTGCATGAGTTAACAACTCACTAGAGATATCCTAGGATGAGAGAATAAAGGGATGCCAGAGAGATATTAGGAGATAGGAATGAGATATATAAGGGAATCAAGATGCTTTTTTACTCCATGAATGTAGGAGTATAAAAACCTATAAAATTTAATATCTATAATTATATGTATTATCCTGTTTGAATCCAGAATATAATATATGTTATATTGACTTTTAAGTATTGATCTTGTGAAAATATGGGTTAAATTTACTACATGAACTCCTTTTACTTTGATAGGTGTTTCTTGATTTGTCTATTCTTATTTTTTATATATTCTCTGGTCAAAATAATCTTGTTTATATCTTATTCCAAAAATCCCTAACTAGTTCAAATATTAAAAAGATCCCCAAATAGTTCAAAAATTCCAAAAAAATTCAAAAAATCCCTAAACAATAAAATATTCCAAAAATCCATAAAAATCCAAATATTCCCTTATGCCAAAAACCCTAAAAATTTACATGACTTAGTATCCCACTAACTTTCCCCATCTATACCCATATCTAATGTAACCTATTTGATTAGTTGTCATCCTCTTACTATATGTGCTTCAATGCTACATTTACCAAGATGTGTTACTGTATATGATAAATGGTTACATTCATAGGTTATATATTTATCTTATCATTTTTAGGTGAGGTAAATAGTGGTCCTTTAAATTCCCCCACCTAAAAAGTAGGGCATATCAGTGGGACCATGCTTTGGAAGTATGTTTTCCAAACTTATTCAATATTTGTTACTTATATCAGTTTTCAAATTCAATGGGAGCATGTCATATAGGTATGAATTCCACACATTAACATTTTAAGATTTAGTAGGGGCATACTTTGGAAGCATGTTATCCACAATCAATATTCGACATACCTAGATTCAATGGGGGCATGGTTTGGAAACATGTCCTCCATATTGGCACTTATTTTAGTTCTTGAATTTCTACATATATAATTGGAGAATTATTTGGAAGCATGTTCTCCATGATTACATAGTTTCCAAATTGGATAAAGCACACAATTATATAATTTAGATTCATATTTGTTGTAGAATTCTATACATTGGTACCATTGTTATACACAGTTTTAACATGAGACATATCTAAGGTGCATATGCTATGAAATGTGTACCTAATATTACAAAATACAAATTAGTTTTATATTTAAAAACATTCTCAGGGACTATCATCACCCACTAGGATGGACTTTTATGTACTGTATTGAGCCAATCTACTGCATTGGTGGTTTGATTTTGGTATGGTTGAAGTGATTAAATCACTCAATCTTGTAAAGGTTTTAGGTTGAAATTGATTTTATCATCCAAAATTATTAATTTTATAGTATGAGTTAAGTATTTCACTCATGCTCACTAGGTTATAAGTATTATTGGGTTGCACGGTTGAGCTAATCTCAAATGCTAGGTGGCAACTCACCTTTTCTCCAAGGTTGGAGGCATGTGCCTTCCAATGTATCTCTATCTCTTTAGATATATGCAATTTTAAAATTTGTATATATTTGTCCTAATCTCAATTTCATATCCTTATAATGATACATATTTCAAATCAACTTGCCAATAGGCAAGATGGTTGCATTGATACATAAGTGTACTCCTAAACCTTACTCTTTTAATTTCAATTATTTTAATACTTTCAATTTTATATTATATAAAATAATTATGTATTGTAAAATTCTCTTAATTTTAGGTTAGTAACTATAAAATCACTCAAGTTTACCTTAAGAAAAGGCAAGGTGTGTTATACACACCTAAGTACACATTTATTCTCCTTTAAACTAATAATTTCATTACTAGATTAAAGAGGGTAAAGATGTAGATGATATTTATGGATTATATATCATCTCAGTATTATACACTTGGAAAATTTAGACCTTGGTTATTCCTATAAGTTATGGACCTTTCTTGCTTTCAAAAGTATCACATCTACTTTATATTATGCCCCTTGGCATATCTATTGCCCTGTCCAATTTTATGTTGATGACCTAGGTATTCTATCTTAATTAAAACCTGCTTATCTTCTACCTCTACAAGTTTTGACTCTGTACCTACTTTCCTATTCCCTAGACACTAGTGTCCCAAATAGACACCTACATCGATGCATGTGTTTTGATTTGATGTAAGTCTCCAGTGCCTTAAAGTCATCTAATTTATAAATGAGATTTATCTTAATGGTTGGCCTAAGTAATTTAATGTTAGTTACTTCTCCAAATGGATTGATATAAATAAAAGGTAAATCCTCATTCATTATTAACCTATAATAACTATAAAACACCTAATTTATCCTATCAAAAAAATTTAATCATGCACTCAATAAATCAAATCTTCCATATTTTAAATCAAATCTTCTAGATTATCTCTTATTTTCATATCAGTAATAGGAACATCAAATATATAGGTTTAAATTATTTAATGTGTTGGAATAACAATTAATGAGATGGGGAGAGTTAATTATTCTTCAAAATGTTTTAAAACTTTATCATTCATGAATTATCAAAACAATGAAGGGAACTAGCAACACATTAAGAGCCATGGCCATGAGATAAGAGCATAACATAGAATAATTATTTAAGTGGGGAATAATTGAGGGGAAGAAATCCCACTAATGATGAAAATGGAATAAATTACTATAATACAAACATAAATATTTAGTGAAGAACCAAATTCACTTAGAGCACCAACCCGAACTAGCCAAGCATGAACTTGACTAGGCTTTAGCAAACACCCACTTCTAAGGAGGCACCAACCCCCTAGATGATTTAAAACCAACTCATCAACCTAAAACCTTTGATAACATTAAAAATCCTTTGTTTATTATAAAATATATGATGATATCCTTCTTCCGCTCTTCACACACTTCTATTCTTCTCAAACTAGTCTCTATCCTTCTTCACTCAATTAACCCTCTTCTTAACTTGATTAGGTCATATGACCTTGATAATAATGTATGGTACCCATGTCAGATATTTATGATTATTTATATGCATGTTGATAATGTTATAAAATACCTCCTTCAAATTTTCAAAATTATATCTCATTCATTTCAACTCTCTAAATCTCTAACTAGATGATTAGGCCTATTATGCCTTCTTATACTAAACTCATGCTCATACACCTCTTGGTCAGAAATACACACTTTACCACTTATATATTAAATAAAATAAGAATTAGGACATGCCAAAAACATGAAACAAACATTAAAAATGGTTGGTCATAACATATAGTACTAAAAACCCCTTTTAGGTATAAGGAGACCTAATTCAATTAGGCCTTCATTAGCACACACTACCCTTTGAACTCTTTGGAACACTCTAAAAATTACCACACAAAAGAAAAATATCATATGTCACTAAAATATTTCCTCACTAATATCATATTAGGGCCATGACACCTTTTATATCCAATCATAACTTAAATCACACCATTAGTACTACTCATAATTAGGCCTGTGCATACCCATACGGTATGTCTTGAATAACTAAAGCATAAAAATAATTTTTCCAAACAACCAAGGAGAAAAATCACATATATATAATATAAATTAACTCAAAGTCATCATCATGTGATTTAGACTCCACAACATAGGACAAAAATACTTAAACCCTTCTCTGCAAGTAGCCCACTTAGAATTGCCAACTAGCCTCAAAACACATTCATGGAAACATGAAATTATGACACATAAATGAAAAAAATAAAGAAATTATAACGCATAAAAATGGTATTAAAACCTTCTTATAATAACCTCCAAAAAATATATTATAATCTCTAATGGCAATATTGGTCTTGTAGACCAATTTCATGACCTCAATATACATAGATCTCACAGAGCTATATAAGTCAACTTGAGAGTAACTTTTGATATATAAAATAATATAAAAATATTATATCCAATATTAAAATGTATTATAGGTCTTGAAAAACATCTTCTATTACTTTCATTCATCCCTAATCCAAGATAACACATCCCTAATCACCTTCTCACTTCTACTTGGGTTTCTCACTATTTTCATCATTAGGCATGTTAGTGACAAGTCAACTTGTATGATAGGTTTAACACACATAATGGATATAACCTAATAAAAAACCACCATAAACATAAGATAAAAGTCTCAATCTTAAACCTTCATCTATTTAGCAATTTTGACTTAGTCAACTCTGACTATTATAGTAAATATATGAGAAACATGGCCTTTTTTAGGGTCCACTAACTCACTTGATAAACCAATAACATGTAGAGGTTCCTAGAAGAGTTTAATATAGGATATAATTACTTAAATATCCATACCAAACAATTTTGAGTACTTTAAGTCACTATTAGGGTTCTTTGAGGGTTAAAACCATCTTTTAATCTTAACAATCATTCATAAAGCTTATTCCCTTATTCTATAAACCAATGCTTGGAAATTTGATCTAAGAAACTTACCCATATTACATGAATCAATTAGGTTCCCATAAAAAAATTACATGTGCCAATGAACACTTGAAATCTATTCTTAGGTTGAGAACCCTCTATTCTATGTACTTGAGAGACCTTAAAACACTTTTTCTTACCTTAAACTTTAAATTTTGACCTAAAAATTGGTCAAAATTCTTGAAAAAACATGGAATACCTATAAAAATGATCATTTATCCATAATTAAATTGACATATTAAACTCAAACCTCATTTGGCCACCATCTCTCTCCTTGCTCTCTAGGCCTTGACTTGCAAGTCATATTAGGATTTGAAACTAATCTTCTAACCACTATCCAAGCTCTCAAAACCTGATGTACAAACTCAAGAAACCTCTCTAATGATAAAAAAATACTATACATCCTTAATATTCCTTAACAACACCTCATGACACCTCATTAGTTTAGGTAGGGTCCAGAACTAGTCTAGTTACAGATTAGGTCTGTAGGTCCTACCCTTGTAGTCTCACACTAAAAGTTTCATGAGTGATCTGATGCCTCCTATTTATGATTAAAAAAACTCATATATCCTCTTATGCCTTTGTGCATGCATTTTACTAGGACACCAAACTCATACCTTCTCAGAATCCCTCTTCATGCAATGACCAATGTCATGACTAGGCTTTTCATGCTCTTAAAACTTGACAACTGAACTTGAAACACTTCTTGATGCTCTTATACCTTGCTCATATTTTTTACATTCTCCTTATAAAATGTCATACCTCTCAATGATGATATAAAAATATAACATTCTTTAATGACCTTATAAACACCTTTATTAAGAAACTTTGACATCAATGATAACATCAATGCCAAACTTCAACAACATGAATAATGCTCAACAATCTCACCCTTTGTCATTGATGGCAAAACATACTATATGATGGTATTTCTCCCCCTTTGACATAAATGACAAAGTGATGTCTATAACTCATTGGATCACACTCCTTATAACTAAAATACTCAACACATAGGACTTATGAGATTATGAAACATAACACAAACATGCTTCCCATATATCCATGCATACCTTATTAGAATAACTCACATACTTTTGGAGCTAATGAACATGATAATATTCCCCTAAGTACTTGAATTTTCAATTATTTTTAGGGGTAGGAATTACACCCAATTCCTATCTTTGGTGTTCAAAATTTACCTTTGGAAGTGGTTTAGTCAAGATGTCTACAATTTGATCCTGTGTAGAAACATATTCAAGTTTGAAACTTTGTTCACTTACTTTCTCTCTTAGAAAATGATACTTGATGGGAATGTGTTTGGTACTTGAGTGCATGAAGGGTTCTTTGAGACACTTATATAACTTGTATTATCAAAATAGATAGGGATAAGACCATCATACTCCACCTTGTAGTCTTTTAGGGTCTATCTCATCCATAGAACCTGAGTGCAACATGAAAGCTATTATAATTTACTCAACCTCATAAATGGAAAATGCTACTGATGGTTGCTTTTTTCTTATCGATGAAACTAGGCACTCACCTAGGAAGATGGATCTTCTATTGGTACTTTTCCTATCATCTATACTTCCTATCCAGTCTAAACATATGTAGGCTATCAAATTGAACTCCTTGATTCTTAGATACCATATCCATACTCCATAGTGCCCTTGAGATACCTAAGTATCCTTTTTATTGCTTGCAGATGATTCTCATTTGGATCTAATTGAAACCTTCCCATAAGACATACTAATTTCATGATGTTAGGTTTAGGGATAATGGTGTATTGAAAAATTCTAATCATTGACATATATTATGTTTGATTGACCTTTGAAGACTCATCTTCCTTGCTCAACTTACAACCTATGATCATGGGTATACTAACTGCCTTACAATCTTCCATCTCAGACTTATTTAACATCTCTCTTATGTATTTGGTTTGTGACATGAATATACCCTTTTTAGATTGAGTGATTTTCAACCTAAGAAAGAATGATTGTTATCCTAACATGGACATCTCAAACTCTTTCTTCATCACCTCTACAAAGACCTTTGTCATGTTCTCATTATATCATCTAAAGATGATGCCATCCAGATAGACAACTACTATCAGTTGATGGTAACATTATATCTTCATGTAGAGATTACTATTTTCAAATCCTATTTTGAATCCTTGATCCAAAACATACTTGTCCAATCTAGCATACCAAGCTCTAGGAGCTTGATTTAGACCATAAAGGGCCTTTTTTAATCTACAAACATAGTCTTTGTCATTTAATAGTGATAACCCTTCAAGTTTATCAATGTATACTTCTTCCTCCAGATTCCCATTCAAAAAGGCATATTTGACATCCATTTGGTATACCTTGAATCCTTTGAATTCTAAATAATCTATAAACAATATGGTGGCCTCTAATCTTGCAACTAGTGCAAAGTCCTCCTCAAATTAAACCCATTTAACTTATGCATATCCCTTGTATACCAATATATATTTGTTCCTAGTGACTTATCCATATTCAATCAACTTGTTTATAAACACCCATTTTGTGCTAATGACATTCTTATTTTTATACCTAGGAACTAGTTCCCAAGTGTCATCTTCTCTATTTGGTGTAACTCCTCATTCATAGCACCTATCCAAATTTTTTATTTGCCTACTTTTATAATACTCTTAGGTCCAATTTGGGATAATAGAGTAGCATTATCTTGATTTATATTACTTACCAGTCTTTTCCTTGTTTGCATACCTACATTCTTGCTACCAATGATTTGTGATTCAAGGTGATCTCTTTGAATCTATCTTGAGGGTAATTTTGATTCTTATCTCTCTTTAAATTATTCTTCTTCCTCATTAACCTCTACAGTATCCTCTTAATTATTTAATTTTATATTCTTTAAAGTGTTCTTTTACTATGAGTGAGATTTCCTTGTCTGATCAATCTTCACATTGGTACTTTCCACTCTCTTTTTAAATATCTTATTATAACATATATAAGATGAGATATTTAATGAGAATACTAAGAATATGCATTCATTAGATATAGAATCAAACTATTCCAAGTCTTCATCATCTCTTTTGATGAAACATTTTCTCTTAAATACTCTAAATTGTTCTACATTGGCAGGTTTTTCCTTCCACAGTTCATAAGGAGTCTTGTTGCCATTAGTTCGTATCTATATTCTAAATGAAATGTAGATAACAATTCTTATTATCTCTCTTCAATAACCATCAAATAATATAGACTCATTTAGCATAGTTCTAGCCATCTATTGAATTTTCTTATTCTTCCTTTGTACTACCTTATTCTGCTAAATTGTCGTAGTTGTTGAGAATTGTATCCTTATTCCATGAACCTCATAGAAGTCATAAAAATAATTCAAACAAAAATATCCTCATATATTATATCTTAGGCACTTGATATTCCCATTCTTCTCATTCTCAACAAGAGCCTAAAAAACCTTGAACTTGTCAAGAGTTTATAATTTATCTTTCAGGAATACAACCCAAGTCATTATTATGTAATCATCAATGAGTAACATGAAGTATCTATCTCCTTGAATGATTTAAATTATTTTAGGCCCATAGGGATTAGTGTGTATTAATTCCAACTATTTTGTATTAGATTACTCATTGGACTTGAACCTTCTTATAGTCTACTTACCATGTTGACATGCCTTGAAAAGTATGTTTGTAGGTTTGAAGATCTTAAGCATGTTCTTCATAGATTTCTTAGTGATAATCTTGACCAAGTTGTCAAAGTTTAGGTGACATAGCCTTTTATTCCATATAAAACTTTCATCTATATTTTTCATGAAACATATTTCCTTCTTGATCTCATTCAAAACATACAGGTTGTTCTTAGTCCTCTTGAAATTGGTAGTTAGCCTTTCTGATTTGGCTCTCCTTATCTCGCACCCTTTATCATGAAATGTTAATGTGTGTCCTTGATTACACATTTGACTCACACTAATCAAGTTATGTTTAAAACCTTCCACATAAAACACATTTTATGTGTTGGTCTTTCCATTGTACAAATTCAAGACACCCTTACCAACTATATTGGCACTTGTGTTGTCTCTAAACCTCACTATTCTTGTAGCATTATTATTTAATGAGATGAATTTTTTTCTATATCCTATCATGTGGATTGAGAAAACACTATCTATATACCATTTCATGCCTTCATCTTGAATGTGAAAGGTATTTTAAGCTAGCATAAAGGCATTTTTAATCTTCTATTCTTCCTTAGTAAATAGTCCATCTTGATTCTTGATATCAATCTAATCCATCTTAGCTTGCTTTAGATTTCGTACCAATATTTGATCCTTCTTATGCATTCTAGGACCTTCATATGTTTTGTTTAATTTTGTGGACCTTATAACTCTATTAGAGTACAATATTTTAATGTGCCCTATATTGTGATAGATGTCAAAAATAACATTTTTGTACTTACCATGGTTCCATGATGACTTATCCTTTATAGCATTGGGTTGCCTAATTGGTGTTTTCATGTTAGTAATATTAAATTTTTATGATTTATTATACTATCTCTCAAACTTTCTCACTTTGTATTTTGAGCTATTCATACTCAACCTTCAAGGAATGTATCTCTATCTTCAACTAGTGATACTCAACTTCCTTTGACTTACACCTTGTTTTGAGTATTCTAAATGACTCTTGAGATCTTTGATAATGTTATTTTGATGTTTCAAATCATAAAGGGTAAATATGATCTCAATTTCAAGTTTTACTATAGCTTCTCATTCTTCACTATCATAGTATACTTCTTCATCATACATGCCTTATTCCTTTTGATCACAAGACATTCTTGTGCTTCTTAGCATCACCTTCAAGTTATTAGACTTACCTCAAAGGACCAAGATATAATACCAATTTTTAGAATAAAAATGAATGAGAGTGGGGAGGGGGGTGAATCAATCTTAATTTTTTTTGACAACTTTAATTTATCATTCATGAACTATCAAAACAATGTAGTGAACTACCAACATATTAAGAGCCATGAGCATTAGATACAAACACATCACATATAACACTTATTTGAGTGGGAAAATCTCAAGGTTAATAAAACCCAATGATTATGAAAATGGAATATAGTAATATAATATAAACATAAATATTTAGTGAAGCACCAACTTCACTTGGAGCACCAACCCCAACTAGCTAATCACCAACTTGACTAAGCTTTAGTAGGTACCCACTTGCAAGGAGGCACCAACATCCTAGATGACTCAGTAAAAAATAAACCATATCAAACATTTAATAAAATTTATAATTATTTGTTTCTCATACAAAAAATTATTACCTCCTTCTTCATCTCTTCATACACTTCTATTCTTCTCAAATTGGTCTCTAGCCTTCTTCACTCAATTAGCCCTCTCCTTGACTTGGTTAGGTCATATGACCTTGATAATCATAGATAGTAACCTTATAAAATATTCATGATAGTTTATATCAATATTTATAATGTTATACAAGACCTCATTTAACTCTTCAAATTTTTATCTCATTTGCTTCAACTCTCTCAATCTCTAACTAGATAATTAGACTTATTAGCCCTTGTTCTTATACTAGGCTCATAATGATACACAACTTGATCATATTTACACACTTTAAAACTTATATATTAAATAAAATATAATTATTGAATTCCAAAAACATGAAACAAACATTAAAATACGTTGGTCATAGCATATAGGATCAAAAATCCCTTTTATGCCTTAAGGAGACCTAATTCAATTAGACCTTCATTACCACATGTTACCCTTTGAACACTTTGAAACACTATAAAAATTATCACATGAAAGGAAAATATAATATTTAATAAAAAAATGTAATTAATAAGATCATATTAGGTCCATGACACCTTTTATCTTCAATCACCACTTAAATCACTATATTAGTACTATTCATAATTAGGCCTGTGCATACCTAGAAAATCTGTCTTGAACAACTGAAGCACACATAATTTTTCCAAAAAAAAAGGAAAAAAAATAACATATATAAAATATAAATTACCATATAGTCATCATAATGTGCTTTATATTCCATAAATTAGGGTGAAAGGACTCAAACCCTTCTCTGCAAGTAGCCCACTCAGAACTGCCAACTAGACTCAAAACACAGTCATGGAAACATGAATTTATGACACATGAAATAACACAATAAAGAAATTAAAATACATAAAAATTATCTTAAAAATTATTATAACAACCTCAAATAAAAATATTATAATATCTAATGGAAATATTTGTCTTTTAGACCAATCTCATGACCTCACTGTACACAGACCTCACTGAGCTAGACAAGTCTTCTTGAGAGAAATTTTTTGACATATAAAATAACATAAAAATATTATATAAAATATGAACATGTATTAAAATTATTTAAAAACATATCCATGAACTTGGATTCATCCCTAATCCATGATAACACATCCTTAATCACCTTCTCACTTTTGCTTAGGTTTTTCACTATTTTCATCTTTAGTTCTGTTAGCGACTAGTTAACTTGTATGAATAGTTTATCAAACTTGAGGGTTTCTAAACTTAAAAAACCCACCATTTAAATAATATAAAAGTATAAATATTCAACCTTCATCCATTTAGGAACTTTGACTTAGTCAACTCTAACTATTACATTAAATATTTGAGAAATAAGGCCTTCCCTATAGGGTCCACTCACTCACTTGATTAATGAATAACACATGGAAGTTCTTGGGAGAGTTTATTACATGATAAAATAACTTAAATAGACATAAATAAATATTATAATAACTTTATAAAAATATCTTTCACATCAGGTCACTATTAGGGTTTTTTGAGGGTTTAAACCATCTTCTAGTCTTAACAATCATTCATGAAGCTTAGCCCTTTATTCTAGAAAACAATAAATATAAAATTGAGATAGGACCCTTAACCATTTTAAATTAATGGATTATATTATAATGTAGAAGTTACACATGCTAATGAACATTTGAAAGTTCTTCTCGAGTTGAAAACCCTCCATTTTGTGCAGTCGAGAGATCTTAAAACACTTTTTATTGCCTTAACCTTAAAATTTTTACCTAAAATTTGGTAAAAATACTTGAAAAAACATGAAATAACTATGAAAATGATCATTTTTTCATAATTTTTTGGAATAAAAATGACTGGGGGGTGAATCAGTCTTTGAAACTTTTACAATCTTTACCTTGTCAAAAACCATAATGAAGATATAATATGGGTATTATGTATGATTTTCAAGGTCATATGAATTCATTTATATATTCAAAATATAAATTTTAAGACATCATAATTATGGTTTCCACAAGACTTCCTTTATCTCTTCAAATTTCTATCTCATTCGCTTCAACACATCCTCCCTCTCAAGATAATTAGGCTTATTAGGCCTTGTTCTTATACTAAGCTCATTCTCATACAAATTTTGGTAAAACATACACATTTTATCATTTATTTTCTAAATAAAATGGGCCTTATCCAATTAAAACAAAATTAACCACTAATTACAATAGTTTGGTCATAGCATATTAGACCAAAAACCCTTTTAGGCCTTCAGGAGACCTAATTTAATTAGATATTCATTACTACACATTATCCTTTAAACACCTTAGAACACTGTCAGAATTATAAAATAGTAGGAAAATATAATATTTGAATTAAATATACCCCTAAAAATCTCATATTTGGTCAATCACACCTTTTATATCCAAACACCACTTGAAGCACACCATTAGCACTATTCACAATTAGGCCTGTGCATACCTAGAAAGTTTGTCTTGAATAACTGAACCAAAAACACAATATTATCAAAAAACCATGAAATATTTATATATAAAGATAACCTTAAATACATCCAATTATTTAAAAATTTCATTATACTTCATTTCACATGGTAAAAATAATCAAACCCTTCTCTGTAAGTAGCCCACTTAGAACTATCAACTAGCTTAAAAACATAGTCATGGAAACATAGATTTATGATACATGAAAGGGAATAATTAAGAAATTATAATTAAATAATATTATATTAAAAAAATATTATAAAAACTTAATTTTTTTATCATAATCTATGATAGCAATATTAGTCTTACAGACCAATCTCATGAATTCATTGTACATAGACCTCACTGAGTTAGATAAGTCAATTTGAGAGAAAATTTATACCATATTCAATCACATAAAAATATTCTATACAATATGGAAATATATTAAAGTTATTTAAAAAAATTTCCATGCATTTAAATCCATCCCTAATCCATGATAATACATCCCTAAATAACTTCTCACTCTTGCCTAGTTTTCTCACTGTTTGTACCATTAGGCCTTTTAATGATAGGTCAATTTGCATGACTGGTTAAAAATCCTGAGGTCTATAACCTACTAAAAAACCACCATGGACATCTTATGAAAGTATCAATATTCAAACTCCATCTAATTAGTAAATTTGACTCAGCCAACTCTACCTACTATAATAAATCTCTAAGAAATAAGGCTTTTCCTGTAGGGTCCACTCACTCACCTAATAGAAAAATCACATATGGAGGTGACTGAGAGAGTCCAATACATTATATAATCATAAAAATACGTCATAGAATCTATTATGATCCATTTTTATCAAGACCTTTCTCATCGAGTCAATTTTAGGGTTTTAAAGAGGGTTAACACTACTTTTGGTGTTAACGATTGTTCATAAAGCTTAGCCCCTTATCCCAAAAACCAATGATTGGAAATTTTATATAGGAACATTACCCATATAAAATGAACATATTATGCTACCATACATAGGTTACATTTTCCAATGAGTACTTGAATTTTTTTTTGAATTGAGAATACTTCATGCTATGCACATGGGAAACCTCAAAACCACATTCCATGCATCTTATTGAGAAAGTTGACCTCAAAATTGGTCAAAACATATGAAAAACATGAAATTATTATTTATAAATTCATTTTTTAATGATTATATTTAAATATTAAACTCATACCTCATTTGACCACCATTTCTCTCTCTTTGCTTTCTTAGACCTTGACCTGCAAGTCATATTAGGTCTTGAAACTAACATTCAAGTCTCTTTACATGCACTCAAAACTTCAATCACATGATAAAAAAACCTATAACATGATAAAAAACTATTTTTAATATGAAAAAAAAACTATTTTCAATCTTTCATAGGCCTTAAAAATACTTCATGGTACCTCATTGGTCTAGGCAAGGTCTAGAACTAGTCTAGTTACATGTTAGGTTTGTAGGTCTTACTCCTGTAGGCTTACTTTAAGATACTCATGAGTGATATAATGACTCATATGGATGATTAAACACACTTATACATCATATTATGCCTATTTTCATCCATATTACTAGGTCACCATGCTACTTCATGCATAATACTAGGCATCTTATGCACAAGCCTTCTCAAGTCTCTTGCTAGGATCAAAACAGTTGACAACTTTGGAAACTGGTCTTAAAAATCTCTTTAATGCTTCTAAAAATTTATCAAATGAATTATATTTTTCTAAACCAATTTAATTTCTCTCAAGGATGTAATAAAACAAAGACATTATTCAATGACCTCATGAATAACCTTTGACATCAATGACAATTTCAATGCCAAACCTCAATAATAGAAACGATGCTCAACAATCTCACCCTTTTTCATTTATGGAAAAACAAACTAAAAAATTATCATATATATCTCTGCATTATTTTATTTATCCCCCTTTAACATAAATTACAAAGTGATGTCTATGATTCCTTGGATCACACTCTTGAAAAATACTCAACCCATAAAACTATACATTTATGAGACATAAAACAAACATGCTCACCTTATCTCCATGCATAAATTCTTGGAAAAACTCATATATTCTTGGAGATTAATAAGCATTATTAATTCCCCATAAGTATTTTGCATCTTCATTATTTCTAAGTGTAATAATTATAGCTAACTCCTATCTTAGGTGTTCAAAAGTTACCTTTGGAAATGGTTTGGTTAAGATGTCTGCAATTTGATCCTATGTAGAAACATATTCAAGTTTTACACTTTGTTCACTTAATTTATCTCTTATAAAATTCTACCTAATGGGAATGTGTTTGGTCTTTGAGTGCATGATAGGATTATTTTAGATTCTTATAACACTTGTATTGTCATAATAGACAGGGCTAAAACCATCATACTCCACCTTGTAGTCTTTTAGGGTCTATCTCATCGACAAGACCTAAGTGCAACATGATGCTACATCAATATAATCAACCTCACAAGTGGAAAAAGCTACTGAAGGTTATTTTTTACTTATCCATGAGACTAGGCATCCACTTAGGAAAAAGGCTCTTCTACTGGTACTCTTCCTATCATCTATACTCCCTACCGAATCTACATCGGTGTGGGATATCAAATTAAACTCCTTACTTCTTAGATACCAAAATAAACACTCCATATTCCCCTTGAGATACCTAAGTATCCTTTTTACTGATTGCAAATGATTATCCTTTGGATCTTTTTAAAACCTTCCCACAATACCTACTACTTTCATGATGTCAGGTCTAGAGGTAGTGGTTTACAATAAACTTCCAATAATTGACCTATATGACATCTAATTGACCTTTGAAGTCTCATATTCTTTTCTTAACTTACAACCTATGATCATGGGTGTACTAACTTCTTTAGAATCCTCCATCTCAAACTTCTTCAACATATCTTTTTTGTACTTGGCTTGTGAGATGAATATACCTTTTTTGGATTGAGTGATTTACAACCCAATAAATAATGATAGTTATCCTATCATGGACATATAAAACTCTTTATTAATCACCTATGTAAATGATCTATCATGTTCTCATTGTCTCTACTATAGATGATGTCATATACATATACAACTACAATAAGTTGATGGTTATCTTCTATCTTGATGTATAGATTGCTATCTGCAACTCCTCTTTCGAATCCTTGATCCAAAATATACCTAACCTAGCATACCAATCTCTATGAGAATTATTTAGACCATATATATCCTTATTTATTATACAAACATAGTATTTTCCATATGATAGTGAAAACCCTTTAGGTTGCGTAATGTACACTTCTTCAAAATTCCCATCCAAAAAGGCATATTTGACATCCATTCGGTATACCTTGAATCCTTTGAATTGTGCATAAGATATAAATAATATGATGGCCTCCAATATTTCTACTAGTGAAAAAGTCTCCTCAAAGTCTACTCCTTCAACTTGTGCATATCCCTTATATACCAATTTATCCTCATTCCTAGTGACTTCTCCATTTTCATTCAACTTGTTTATGAGCACCCATTTTATGCCAATGACATTCTTATCTCTAGGCCTAGGAACTAGAGTCTCATTCTTCTCTATTTTATCTAACTCCTCATTCATAACACCCATACAAAATTTGTCTTTTCTTGATTATATAAGACTCTTAGGTTTAATCTTGGATAATAGATTATTCTTTTTATTTAGATTACTTACTAGTCTCCTCATAGTTTGCATAGCTCCATTATTGTTGGCAATGATTTATGATTCAGGGTGGTCTCTTTGAATCTATCTTAAGGATCCTTTTGAGTCCTATTTCTCTTCAACTTCTTCCTCATCAACATCTAAAGTATCCTCTTCATTCTTGAAGTCTAGATTCTTTAAAGTGTTATTTGGATATAAGTGATATTTCCCTCTCTCATCAATCCTTACATTGGTGATTTCCACTATATTTTGTAGTCTCCTATTATAACATCTATAGGATGAGATCATTGAAGAGTATCATAAGAATATGTCTTCATTATATTTGGAATCAAACTTACCCAAGTCTTCATCATCTATTTTATTGAAATATTTTCTCTCAAACACTCTTAAGTGTTCTACATTTACATTTCTACCCTTCTATAATTTATAAGGAGTCTTTTTTCCATTAGTCCTTATCTATTGTCTATTAAAAATGTAGAGAGAAATGATTAATACCTATCTCTAATATCCATGAAATAATATAGACTCATTCAACATAGTTCTACCCATCTCATTAAAAATGTAGAGAGAAATGCTTAATACTTATCTCCAATGTCCTTGATTTTACATTTTACTCACACTAATTAGGTTATGTTTCATACCTTTCACATAAAACTAATTTTATATCTTGGTATTTCCATTGTCCAAACTCAAGATAGCCTTGTCAACTACATTGGTAGTTATGTTGTCTCCAAACCTCACTATTCTTACAATATTATTCTTTAGTGAGATGAAATTATTTATATATCATATCATGTGTCTTGAGAAACCATTATCTCTATACAAATTCATGAATTCATCTTGAATGTGAAAGGCAATATGTTCTAGCATAGATTCCTCTTTGGCCTTTTGTTCCTCGGAAAATAGTTCATCTTGTTTTTTGAGATCAATCTGATCTATCCTAGCTTACTTTGGATTCCATACCAATGTTTGATATTTATTATGCATCATAGGAGATTCATATTTGTTGTTGAATTTTGTGGACCTTCTAACTCTATTATATTAGAATATTTCAATGTGTCCTATATTGTGATAAAAGTAGCTAACAACATTTTTGTACTTACCATGGTTCTATGATGACTTATTCTTTATAGAATTGGATTAATTTATTGATATTTTTAGGTTAGTAATATTGACATGTTATAAATTCTCATTATATCTATTAAAATTTCTCAATTTTTCCATGATCTATTCATTCTCAATCTTCAATGAATCTAGCTCTATCTTCAACTGGTTATACTTAAGTTCCTTTGATTTACACTTTATGTTGACCTCTTATAACTAACTCCTGAGATCCTTGATAGTCTTATTTTGGTGTTTCAAATCATCAAGGGTATTCATGAGCTCAGCTTAAAGACTATTTCTTCACTATCATAGTAGACTTATTCATCATACATGTCTTCTTCCTATTGATCACAAGAAATTCTTATGCTTCTTAGGATCACCTTCAAGTGGTTAAACTTGCCTCAAATGACCAAGCTCTGATACCAATTTTTGTAAGCAAAATGAATGAGAGGGAGGGGGGTGAATCAATCTTCAAATATTTTACAATATTTACCTTGTCATTCATGAAATACCAAAATAATATAGTAAACTAGCAACACATCAAGAGCCATGAACATGAGAGAAGAACATAACACACAAAACACTTATTTTAGTAGAAAACCATCAAGTGGAAGAAAAACCACTGATGATGCAAAATGAATAATTTACTATAATTCAAATACAAATATTTAGTTAATAACTAAATTTACTTGGAGCGCCAACCCCAACTAGCCAAGCACCAATTTGACTAGGCTTTAACAAACACCCACTTACAAGGAGGCACCACCCCCTACATGAAATAACACCAACTAAGCCACCTCAAACCTTTTATAAAATTTATAACTCTTTATTTCTCATAAAATAGATGATTATTTTCATCTTAGTCTCTTAACACATACCTATCCTCCTCAAATAGGTCTCTGGCCTTCTTCACTCAATTAGGTCTCTTCAAGACTTAGTTAGGTCATATGACCTTGATAATCATCTATAATACCCCTATCAGATATTCATGATGATTTATATGTACCATACTAATGATATAACATAAATACTTCATCTCTTCAAATTTATATCGCATTGACTTCAACACATCCTCCCTTTGAAGATAATTAGGCCTATTAGGCCTTGTTTTTATACTAAGATCTTGCTCATTAACATTTTGGTTAGCCATACACACTTGATCACTTAGTTTTTAAATAAAATGGGACTTGTACATGAAAAAAACATTAACCAATCATTAAAATATCCAAAATAAAATTTAGGCCTTAAGGAGACCTAATTAAATATATTACATAGGGCAAAAATAACCAAACCCTTCTC
Organism: Torreya grandis; assembly: GCA_037957365.1. NCBI lineage: Eukaryota > Viridiplantae > Streptophyta > Pinopsida > Cupressales > Taxaceae > Torreya > Torreya grandis. The sequence continues at coordinate 2,995,124 of JARHVA010000790.1, forward strand.
TGTAAGTAGCACACTCAAAACTGTCAACTATATTAAAAACATAGTCATGGAAACATAAATTTATGATACATGAAAGGGAATAATTAAGAAATTATAATTCATGAATATGATCTTAAAATAATCTTAGAATAACCTACAATAGATATATCATAATCTCTAATAGCAATATTAGTCTTACAAACCAATCTCATGACTTCACTGTACACCGACATCACTGAGTTAGATATGTCAATTTGAGAGCAAATTTATACCATATTAAATCATTTAAAAATATTCTATCCAATATGGACATATATTATATGTATTTAAAAAAAATTTCCATGAATTTGGATCCATCCCTATTTCATGATAATACATCCCTAAACAACTTCTCACTCCAACCTAGTTTTTTCACTATCTACACTATTAGGCATTTTAGCGATAGGTGAACTAACATGAACAATTTAACAATACTAAGGTAAATAACCTACTAAAAAATCACCATGTAAATATAATAAAATTATCAATCTTTAATATCCATCCAATTATCAACTTTGACTCAGACAACTCTGCTTGCTATAGTAAATCTCTGAGAAACAAGGCTTTTCTTGTAGGGTCCACTTACTCACTTGTTAGATAAATCTCACATGAAGGTTCCTAAAAGAATAAAATACATGATCCAATCATCAAGATATGTCATCAAATCCATTCTAATCCATTTTTATCAATATCTTTCTCATCGGGTCACTTTTAGGGTTTTATAGAGAGTTAACACTATTTTTGGTGTTAATGATTGTTCATAAATCTTAACCCCTATCCCTAAAAAAAATGCTTGTAAATTTGAGACAGGAACATTAACCATATACCATAAACATATTAAGTTTCCATGAAGTGGTTAAACATTCCAATGAGTGCTTGAAAGTTCTTATCAAATTGAGAATCCTTCATTCTATGCACACAAAAAACCTCAAAACCACATTCCATGCCTTTTATTGTAAAGTTTGACCTTAAACTTGGTTAACACATCTGAACCAAAATGAAATAATTATTTCAATTCTAATTTTTCCATGCTTATCTTCAAATTTGAAACTCATACCTCATTTATCTACCATCTCTCTCTTTATTTATTTAGACCTTGACTTGTAAGTCATATTAGGTCTTGAAACTGACCTTCAATCTTATTTACATAAATTCAAAACATCACTCAAATGATAAATAAACCTCTCACATGATAAAAAACTATTTTTCATCCTTCATAAGCCTTGATAATACTTCATGGTACCTCATTTATTCAATCAAGGTCTATAACTAATCTAGTTGCATGCTAGGTCTATAGGTCTTACTCCTGTAGGCTTACTCTGAGACACTCACGAGTGATATAATGATTCATATGAATGATTAAACAAACTTATAAAACATATTATGTGTCTTTTCATCATATTAATAGGCCATCATGCTCCTTCATGCACAAGACTAGGCATCCTATATACAAGCCTTCTCAAGTCTCTTGTTAGGATTAACATACTTGACAACTTTGGTAACTGATCTTAAAATTATTTTTGATGCTTATACACTTTTCTCACATGAATTATAAATTTCTTAACCAATTTCATGCCTCTCAAGGATGTAATCAAATAAAGGCATTATTAAATGACCTCATGAACAACCTTTGACATAAATGGCAATTTTAATGCCAAACCTCAACAATAGAAATAATGCTCAACATACTTAACTTAAAATCTGAAAATCATACCTCATTTGGCCACCATTTCTCTACTTCATATCTAGGACTTGACCTATAAGTCAGATTAGGCCTTGAAATTGACCTTCTAACCATTGTCTAAATTCTTAAAACCTCATGTATAGACTCAAGCAACCTCTCTCATGCTCAAAAAATGATATAAATCCTTAATATGTCTTGATAATAGATCATGACACCTAATTAGGTTAGGCAACATCTAGAACTAGTCTAGTTATAGATTAGGTCTCTAGGTCCTACCCTTATAGTCTCACTCTGAGACTCCCATGAGTGATCCAATGCATCATATGTATACTAAAACTAACTCATATGGTATCTTATGCCTATGTACATCCATCTCACTAGGAAACCAAACTCATACCTTATCATAATGTCTCTTCATGAAATGACCAATGTCATAACTAGGCTTCTCAAGCTCTTAAAACTTGAGAACTAACCTTGAAATACTTATTGATGTTGTTATACCTTGCTAATATGTCTTACATTCTCCTTAGACAATATCATACCTCTCAATAATGCTATCAAACAATAAAATTCTTCAATGACCTTGTGAACACCTTTATTAATAACCTTTGACATCAATGACAAGATCCATGCCAAAGTTAAAATATATGAACAATTCTCAACAGAAGGAGCAACACAAGAGCTATATTTGACAAGTTAAAATATAGGCCCCTATTATACTTACTTTCCACATATTGTATGATTCACACATAATCCAATTCATAGGAGAGAACTACATAATTCTAAGTTCCTCTTAAGATTATTGGCTATGTAGACATCACTCATTTATAGAGGGGTCTTTTGGATCATCTTGAAACTGTGTGTCCACTAGCCCATTTTTCCCTAAGGTCACCGTAAAGATGAAGAACAAGGGTTTTGAAATTTTATGAGGAGTGACAGTTTATGATCTAGATATAAGTGCACCAGATTGAAGTTGAAGACAAACCCATAAGCATATATGTGGTCATATCATTTTATAGTAGTTATTTTGTACAAGATACCTACATCAAGTTCAGACAATAACGTTGATGTAACCATCCCAAGTTGATGCTAGTGTCTATAGCTCTAGAAGCACTCAATCTAATTTTTTTTTATTATTCCATAATCATCTTATAGTTTTTTTCCTACCTATTCTAGATCCATAAATGTGTTAGCATTAGAACTAGTTAAGTACATTATTTCTTTGTCATTTCCATATCTAGCATAAATGTACTTACTATTTTTAGTCTAAGTTTAATGAATTCAACATATGTTATATTTAAGTTTAGCTCCTAATTTTCCTACTATAGAGATAGTTTATCACCCTTGTACATTAGGCTATCTCTATCAACTTTAGCCTTAGATAATCCCAATGTAAATTTTTTTGGGTTAAACAATAGTATGGCTTGGTATTCTATGAAGATCACAAAGATCATATTTGTGAAATCCTTTTAGAAGTGATATACTCATATCAACCTTTTTATAATAGGGATAAATATGAGGCTAGATTTCAATAACTTTGGTTAAAGTGTATAATGAGATTCTTGTAAATATTTAATCTATCTTCATGGAAGAGTTGGTTTCTTTTGGAATTATTCTTGCTTATGTATAAGCTGATCATGTATAAGAATAAACTTTTGTGAGTCCAAGTACTTGAATGAGTTAGTATCTATTGGATATGCAAATATATTCCCATCATGTATAAATGTTATACACATGTAATTTACAAGGTGGTGTTCCCATGTCCCTTATCCAAGGTAGACAGAAGAGAAAATTTTAATATGTGCAATGAATTATGACTTTAAATATAACAAGCACTGTTTGAGGCCAAAATGTTCTATTCATTCAAATAGTACTAATTGTTGGCTATAACCCTTAATCTGAACTAATAATTATTGTATTTGGTAATTACATTATATTCACATCAACCCCATATGTATGAAGGAATGATATATTGAAAATAATTTCATTTGAAAAAATATCAATCATGACAATTTTTACCAAAGTATTTATAATCTATATTGGTATAAATAAATTGGTAATTTTTTCACCAATATTATAGTGATTACCTTTATATTGTGTCATTTATATGTGAAGCGAATCACTCTAAAATTACACCCTTGATTTAACTAAAACTTTGTGAGAATTCATATTAGGCATTGTAAATTATGAGTTAGGCATATATCTGTCCCATGTTTCCCTTTTTTAGTATATTCTTCAATAGGGTAGATAATGACTTGTGAAATTTACCCTAATACATTAATTGTACACCCCTTATTTTATAATCATTTTAATCTAAATCCATACTTAAAATAAACCCATATTTTAATATTGGGATTCAAATCTTAGACATGTTTTTGAAGAGATTGAACATGATTCATCATGACCCTATTAGATATATGGTTTCCTAAATTTTGAGAATTTGTGAAGGAATCAACATGTTTATGAGGAGTAAAAAATAAATAGAAAAATGCATTAAATAAGATTTATTAGGAATTTAAAATTTGTTACTAATTTTATATTTATGAAACCTTAATTAATCTAGGAGGATCTAGGTCATTTGATATTATTGCTTATTACCACATTTATATGTGCAACATTGTGCTAACATTAATAGTTATGCCTATTAGTTTTACACCTGCATGTCAATCTATTTCTTGTAATTCCACTCCTAATTTATGACACAACTCATGAAATGTTAGTATTGTAGATAGTAGCTTCATATTATTACATTATATAATAGTGTACAATTTCATTCTTTGTAGGTTAACATGGCATTGAGGAGAGACATAGAATAAGAGAGTTAGGAATTTCTTTGATAGTAGACATTTAATCTCTCAAATTATATAAAACTAAACATAATACAAATTTTATATTATAAATATATATATTTTTGTCATATATTTATTACTATCCTAGTTATCTACCATGTTTCACTTTCATATTCTTTATTATTAAGAAATTTAGTTCCACCTATAACCTACTTAACCTAGTTTAATTAGGTTTTCCACCAAGTCTTCCTTTTGTCCCTAGATCAATGGTATTAGAGCATTGCACACTCCACATCATTCTTGGATGATATTGTGTTGAATATGATGTTTTATCATTATTTATATGCCCACTCATGTGAGGTATGATTATAGGAAGTTACAGGTCAAGATTTGTGACCCTTCATCATACTTCTTTTACATCCTCAAATGGGAGATAAATATTAACCAATTACAAATCTAAATATAATTTGGAAAATGATAGAGGATGAATATTTGATATAAAGGGAATATATGAAATAACTTCATGCATGAGAATGAGAAATTATCACTGATAAATTTCACTCTTTCTTAAGTATCAGAATCATCCAAAAAAATCTCATTATCATCAGTCATTTGGTTAAACACCATATAAGGTATAAGTCAAAAAACTTCAAACAACACACACTTGTCTTGTTTCAACTATTTCATATCTTGACAAAGGCTTATAGGAAAAATAACTCCACATAATTTTTACAGTTTATTTTTTCTATTTATGATAATTTTACTAATCATTAATGTCTATTTAATCTCTTAATCCATGTTCACAACCTCTAAGTTCAACTCTATCATCTCTTTACTTCTTGTCTTTGTTCAAGCCTTCTAGTAACCCTTTTTTTTGACTATTTTGAACTATATAGATAGGTGTTGATTTATATTTAGAATATAATATGATATTATGACACAATATATACTTTATATTCTCTCCATGAAGTTTATTGACCCAATTCCTCTCTTAGATGCACTTTCTATACCTTGACTAGACCTAATTAGGTTTCTTTACCCCTATTTTGAACACAGTGTACCAAATCCATACATAGGTACTTATTACATGTTTAAAAATTTCAAAATATGTTAGAAAACATAAATATATAACTAATATAAAATTTTTGTGGTTCTTTTTACCGGTGTTAACTCCTAAAAATCAAGGTCTTGTTTTGAAACCCTAACACAAGGTTAAGTTTACCCGTGCAGACCCAAGAGAGGAAAATTCAATGCATCAAGTTTTGAAAAAGGTTTTAAAATTAATTTATCATTGTAAAATGTATATATAATCCATATATAACTTTATTAATTCATTTTTTTCCTTTTTAACACTTCAGTGACCTGTTTCTACTACATTATGAGTTTGACTGTGTGCCTAGTTTCACAGTCACAGGGTATGTATTGGTTTTTCCACACATAAACATAGAAAATACTTAATAAATGTATAATTAAAATTAAAAAATGTGATAAAAATACTTAAAAATTCATATAAGTAATAAAATCAATTTTCTCTTAGAATTTCTATATACACAATGCATACTCAGTCATCTTTAATACAAATTACAAGAAACACAGGGTTTACAACATTGAATATAAAAATTGATATGCTATTACTTATTATCTCTTCATAAAAAATCATAATTATTCAAATAAATCTCTCCAAAAATTGTATCTGACATCAATGTTTGTAATTTTATATGTTCCCTATAACTACTCCAATGGTTCTTGGAATCTCTCTCAAGAATGTTAATAGACTAAAACTACCCCAACTTCTATCATAACTATTAGAATGACTTAACATGTGATTAAAGTATGTAATGAGGTAAAATTAACCCCATATAGAGTCCAAAAAATAATAATACCTCATTTAAGTTCTCTCAAACATGATTAAGGACTCAAAAACTTGATAATAAAGTTTGAAAATTCAAATTAGTGAAATTGATGAGAAAATGCCAATGTCAAGTTCTAGACACTCTAAAAAAACTTTGACACTTGGATAAGATTCAAAATTTTATGATAAGACTAATAAATACCTTATAATAAGATAATAAACCTATATAACCCTTAGACAATTAATCACTCTAAAATTGAACAAACAAAATAAGACTAGTATCATCCTTAAAAGGATGGTCCTGCATCATACTAGTGAGGAATAAAAAGAAAATTTCCATGAAAGTTTAGATATTATTTTATTGATCTTTTCCTTAGCATCTCTCTCTTATTTATTCCATCTATTCAATGTCATATCCTCCTAGATCCTAAGGTCTATGAGTGGAACATAGACCTCCTTGTTTCTTTATTAATGTTACCTTGCCTCCTCTAAGGTTATCCTTTTATATACTACTCTCCAAGCTAATCACATTCAGTATTTGGTTATTTTACTCATATAAAATTTCACATGTAATAATAAATTTAAACATAACAACTTGCTTCTTGTCTTCTAATAAGCTATAATCTTGCACTCTCGTGGTTGTCCTTTTTGTAATTAGATTTCATGCCTCCTATATTGCTTCTTGTTGTTACATATTCTCCTCTATAATAGCATAAACTTAATTAATTGATTTATTAATCTCTATCTATTGTTAACTCACATTTTGGTCAATTTCAAGTTCTCTCAACATGCTTATCTTCTTATCAAACTCTATTAAATACTCCACACCATCTATCAATGATATATGACTAGACAACCGTGTAATCAACTTTTTCAAGTGATATTTTGACAAGGTCTAAGTTTCAAAAGATAAAATAGTTTATTTATTGACTATAAAAACCATTACTTTAGGCTCACATAATGCATTACTCACCTCATCATGCTGGGTTGACTGTAACAACTCTTTGCTACATTCAATTAGTACTTTAGAACTCTGCTCAACTACTGCACTTTTTTCTCTCACTTCTTTGTCAACTTGTACTCCATATTATTTCTCTTGACACTTATACTCAAATGATACTTTGATGTTTTCAATTATACAACTAGTTTATTTTGGTAAATACTCCTCACCAAACATCATCACAATAGTTTGTACCTCTTTCCATGCTTGACCATATTTCAATGGAGTTAGTGTATGCTTGATACCATCCCTCTCAATGGTGTCTATTTTAGCTCTACTGTCATGAATAGATATATTATGAAATTTCCATGGTATCCCAAGTATGATATGTGAACATAATTAAGAATTACATCACACAAAACTTGGTCTTTGTAACCAATAATCTATAAATCTACTTGACATTGATTACTAACTAAAACTTGATGATTGATTTGAATCTAAGAGACTTTGTAAGGATTTGGACTATATTTTATTTATAATCATAGATTAATTACCATTATATAAGAGACAAGTTTATATGTTCTACCATTATCTACTATAACCTTACTTCATTTACCTTTAATTTTGCACATGGTCTTGAACAACATCTTTATTTGTGGTGGTTCTTTCTCTTCATGGATTGACTTCAAAAAAACTCTCCTCATTAGAAAAATCTCTCCTATTTTAGAAAAATATCTCCTATTTTATGTTCTTAAACATAATTTATTAATTAATCCACACTTTCCTCTCCTTATTGAACTACTTACTTTCTACTTTCACTATAAGAGCTATCGGATTGAATATATTTTGGACATTCATAGGATCTATGTCCTATAAACTTATTGAATTTGAAGAATTTACCTATAAACCCATGGTATCCTCTTCCTCTACCATAATATATTCCACATTATAATACAAACCATCTCTATTAGATTGAATTGTACTTTCATAACTACTACCAACTTTCTTATTATGAATTTTCCATTATTTCTATTACCTGGCTACCCTATTCATTCTTGCTAGCCTCTACCTATATAACTCCTACCTCTCCCTCTATTTTGTTGGATTTTACTTATAGTAAAATTTTATTCTACCTTAAATGAATCTTGATAGGCCTCTTCTACTATCCTTGGAGACAAGATATTGATTTCATCTCAAATGCTAAACTTTAGTCCATTAATGTACTTGACAACCTTTTTTGCATCTTCCTCTATGTGTCCTAATTTTATAGTTTGTGGGTATAATTATTAGGTATATTATTTAAGTGACATGTCATTTTGTCTCAATTTTTTTCATCTTTATAAAAAAATTAGTTTGGTAGTTCTTAGGCATGGATTTGCCCTTCATCTTGGCCACCATTCTAGCCTATGACCTTATCTTTTCTTTTCCCCTTCTTATTCTTTCACTAAAAAATAGCTTCCTAAAGGGAAAATCCATGCCTAAGAACTACCCATCCCACCATAAGGATTCATGACCATTCATACTTATCACTAAAAAATTCACCTTATTTTCCTCATCCACCTATTCATAATCAAAGTATTTGTCCATAGCTATGTTCTAATCAATCAACTCTTCAATGTTAAGATTTCCCTCATACATTGGCACCTCCAATTTGGGATTTGATGTCACTCCAATAAATTATCTTATAAATATTTCCTCCAACATAACTCCCTTTCCTTATTCTAAAACTTCTTCTTGAAGAACCTCGTCCTATCCTTCACTCACATCACCTCTATTCATCTCTCTTCTCTGAGCCAATTCTATGGCTTGCAATCTAGCCTACAAGTTTCTCATCTCAACTACCAATGCATCAAATACTTGTAACATTATTTGGGTTATTTTTTATACATTTAATCTATATTATATGTTTATTATTGTCCTCCTAATATTTCCTAATCTCTAATACCAAATGATGCAAAGGAAAAACTTCAAACAACACACACTTGTCTTGTTTCAACTATTTCATATCTTGACAAAGGATTATGAGAAAAATAACTCCACATAATTTTAATTTTAACTCATTTACTATTTCATCTCTAAATACATCTACACAACCTCTAAGTTTAAGTCTATCATCTCTCTTTGCTTCTTGTCTTTGTTCAAGCCTTATAGTAGTCTTTTTTTAATTATTTTCAATTGTATGAACATGTGTTGATTTATATTGAGAAAATAAGATGATATTTTGACACCATATATATTTTACCTTCTCTCCATGATTTATATTAACCAAATTCCTCTCTTAGATGCACTTTTGAGACCTTGATTAGACCTAATTAGGTCTCTTTACCCCTATTTTGAACACAATCTGCCAAATCCATACATAGGTATTCTAAAAAAATTAAAAATATATTATATCACATAAATATCCAAATAGTACCAAATTTTTGTGTTTTTTTACTGGTGGAAACTCCTAAAAATCAAGGTCTTGTTTTGAAACCCTAACATAGGGTTAAGTTTGCCTGTGTAGACCTGAGAGAGGAAAATTGAATCCACCAAGTTTTGAAAAAGGTTTTAAACTTCATTTATGATTGGAAAATATCTATATAATATATATAAACCTTTATTAATTCAAATTTTTCCTTCCTAACACCTTGGTGACCCATTTATACTACATTCTAAATTTGATTGTGTGCATATTTTCACAATAATAGGGTATGTATTAGTTTTTCCACTCATAAGCAAAGAAATGACTTAATAAATCAATAATGAACTTTAAAAAATGTGAGGAAAATCCATACAAAATTATATAAGTAATCAAATAAATTTTTCACTTAGAATTTCTTTATACGCAATGCATACTCAATCATCTTTAACATAGATTACAGGAAACATAGGGTTTGCAATATTGAATATCAAAATTGAGATGCTATTATTTATTATCTCTTCATTATAATTAATAATTATTATAATACATATCTCAAAAAACTTTTTATATCAATAGTTAAAAATTTATATGTTCCCTATAACTACTCTAATGGTTCTTGGATTCCCTCTCAAGAACATTTAGAGACTCAAACTAACCCTAACTTATATCATAACTATTAGAATGAATTAACATGTGCTTCAAGTATGTAATGAGGTAAAATTAACCCCATATATATTCTAACCAAAAATTATAACTCATTTAATTTCTCTTAAACATGATTAAGGCTCTAAAACTCAACAAGCAAGTTTGAAAATTCAAATTAGTGAAATTAGCAAGAAAATGACAATGTTAAGTTCTAGCCACTCTAAACAAAATTTGACACTTGGAGAAGATTAAAGAGTGTATTATAAGACTAATAAATCCATTATAACAACATAATCAACCTATATAACCACTAGAAAACTTATAAATCCAAAATTGAACAAATAAAACAAGATTAGTATCATCCTTAAAAGGATGCTCCTGCATCATATGCCCATTCATGTGAGGTTTGATTATATGAAGTTATAGGTCAAGATTCATGACCCTTCATCACAATTAATTTACATCCTCAAATAAGAGATAAATATTCAACAATTTTAAATCTATATATGCTTTGGAAAATGATAAAGGATGATTTTTTGATATAAAGGGAAAATTTGGAAGAACTTCATGCATGAGAATGAGAAAGTATCACTGATCAATTTTTGCTTTTTCTTAAGTAGTAGAATCCTCCAAAAACATCTCATTATCATATATCATTATAAAAACACCATATACTATAAAATTCAAGTTATAAATTCATATGTTTGAAGTAATAATAAATGTGGATGCACTCGATAACTAGTTTAACCTCATTTGTTCATATTATGTGGTTAGTCAATTATCTAGCTAAGATAAAATCACATTCTATCTTTTAAAAATTTATTTATCTTTTACTATATGGTGGGAAAAATATTACACTTCACATGAATAATATCTAATATTGGGCACTTTTTTATACATATGGAATAGTTTCATAGAAGCACTCAAAGCAAACTATTATCCTTTAGGAAACTATGATGGCCAATACATCAAGTTATCTTTGTTATGCCAATGTAAATAACAATATATATAGTGATACATAAATGTTTTTCATAATATAGTGTCCAAACATGGGATTTAGGATTTAACTATAAATATTGATGTGAAGTATAGTTTAGGATTGAGACCTTATATCCAATCAGATCTAGATTTATTGATTATATCCTCAATAAAAGAAGGCTATAAATATGCTTGTAATTTTGAAACAATGGTCAAGAAAAAGACTAAAACAAAATATTAAAAGTATTAGATCAAGTAGTAATAAAAATATTCTAAGTAAAACTCCAAATTAATAAATAAAACCAAACACCCTCAAAATAAGAAGCAACAACTACCAAATGAACAAAATAAGTAGTATAAGACTAGAAAGTGGTGTTTAGTTCAAAAATCCAATAGTCATTCCAATGAAGAATGTCATGCTAGGAGAAATTTACTTGAACATATTGAGGTAATTATACCATTACCACAACATCATAGAAAGGTAATCCAGTTATAAATTTTGAACCTAGAACCATCATGGGTAATATAAAATATCTCTATTACCCTTAAAAAATATAGGAAGCATAAAGATTTCTCCATTGTAAAATGTGGATCAATGCCCAACCAATATATTTTAGTGTTGACAATGGAAGTCTAAAGAAAATTATTTCTCTTATAATAATTTTAATATTTAAATTTTCAATAATGCCTCACCCACAACCATACTCCATTGGAGCATTCAAGGTGGGATTTGAGAAATGTATCACTTAGTAGTGTCAAGTGGCATACAACATCAATCCATTTCAATATATAGTCATTTTTTCCATCTCTCCACTATAGGTATGAAATATTATATTGGGTCAACCATATACAAATCATCAACATGTAGTATATGAAGCAAATCCTAGAAATGTTTTCATCAATGTTGGTGATACAAGTTACTACATACCAGAAGTAGTTTTAAAGTTATGACTGATTAACACCAAGTAGTGTAAGATGATATTCACCTACAGTAAAGTTTTTATGCTTTTGATAATAATATATGAAAACAATAAAGTCCTTATGACAATAATTTCTATTATAGTTCCTATAGAATAATTCCAAAAGAAATCAATTTGTAGCTCAAGTTGGTAGAATACAAGGACATATTTTAGCTACCAAAAAAGTGCCTACACACTATTTAGTGAAGCATATTATTGATATAATCTTGAAAATACCTCTTCTTAATGCTTATTTATATCATAAATATTTTATGGAGAATGAATAAATTAAGTAATAGATCCAGGAACTAGTGGAAAAAGGACATATCAAGGCTATCTCATCATGTTGCATCAACCCAATTATGCTAGCACCAAAAAATGATGGCACATGGAGGTTGTGCATTGACTACCATGAAATAAACAAGATCAAAATGAAAAATAGCTATCCTCTTACAAGTATTGGGGATATTATGGACCAAATTTTTGGATAAAAATTCTCCACTAAAATTACTCTTAAGGCTAGGTATCATCAGATTGTTTTTGATCTTATATATGTATGGAAGATAAATTTCAAGTCAAAAGAAGGTGTTTTTGAATTTTTAGTTGTGCCCTTTAGTTTCACTAATATATTAGAGACATTCATGTATATGATTAATTATATTATGTGGCCATTCACTACTTCATTTTTAGTATTCTACCTTGATGACATCCTGATCTTTAGAAAAAATATTGGATGAACATTTTCACCATATAAATCAAGTGTTTGACACTTTGTGGAAATAAAAACTGCTTGAAAACATGGGAAATATAATTTTCCATGCAAAAAATTTAGTATTTGGGATACATTATAGATGCATAAAGAGTGCACGTGAACCCAACCAAGATTCAAGTCATCTAGGAATGAAAAAAATAAAATAATCTCATAGAGATTTATAGGTTTATAGGATTTAAAAATTTATACAAGATATTTGTACTTGGTTCATCTCAACTGGTCTAGCTTCTAAAACAATTTACCCAAGGTGGTGCTAAAGTAAAGTTTAATTAGAATGTTGCATAATAAAAATCATTCAAGGAATTAAAATTTAGACTTTATTCTACACTAGTACTTACTTTAGCAAACCTTCAAGAACCATTTGTGTTTTAGATAGATGTCTTTGACTGTGCACTTGGATCAATTCTCACTCTACATGGTCACTCAGTTGCTTACTAGATTTAAAAATTCACAACACTATTGATGAACTACCCAACATATTATTGTGGTATTTATGATATTTTAAAGCATGTAATCATTGGAAGCATTATATCTTGGTCAAGGAGAGTATGATCCATAAATATCACATACCCGTTCATTTATTATAATCTTAAAAAAAGTTTCTACAAGAGTGAAAACAAAAATGGTATTTTTTTTATCTTCAAGTGTTCCATATGAACATCAAACATAATAAGGGATTTTTCAATTAAATTGATAATTTCTTAAAGCAACCACCAATTAATAATTTTATTTTTATACTTGACACATGTGGACATGAATTCAATGCATGGTCAAAATTGTATCCATCTGACATGAATTTTTTAGATATTTGTCAAGGTTTACTCTCTAATAATTTAGTAATATATTTCTACTTGAAATATTGAATTACATATGATCTTGGATGCTTATGCATTCCACATGAGGTATAAAGTCAAAAAATCATATGGGAGGCTCATTTCAAAAAAAAATCATGACATTTTTGGAGTGAAAAGATTCTTACAATGTTATAAAATATTTCTACTAGACACATCTCAGGTCTAATGTCTTAAAGTACATCAGGTCTTATACTACACATGCCTTTTCCAACATGATCAACAAGAATCAAGATATGTACACACCTCTTCTAGTTCTAATGAGACAATGGGAATCTAATTCTATGGAATTTCTCTCATGCTACCATACTACCAAACATTGTAATGATTGTGTTTATGTAGTAGTTTATAGATTCTAAAATATGGAAATTATAATACCTTCTAAGAAATCAATGTTATCTCTATAAATATCTCAATTTCACTTTTAGTATGTCTGGATCTAATTTGGAATCCTAAAAACTGAAATTTTTGATAGGGACATAATATTTTTGAATCATTTCTAGAAATAACTTTAGTCTATGCTAAACACAAAGTTGAACAAGTCCATTTCCTTCAATACTCAGACTAATGTATGGATGAAAGTGGTAAATAGGATAATAGTGAATCTTATAATATTGTATAGTTATAATAATAAGAACACCTAGGATGGATGTCTTCATTTCATTTAGCACAACTACAGTAGACATTTTCACAACTCTACCATAGCCATTTTCAAGTTTTTTTTGTTTTTATCCTTTTGCAGCTATCAACATAGTTTATCCTAATTTATAAACAGTAGTAACAAATCACTAAACTCAAAATGAATTTGAAAATTCCATTAAATTCATTTATCACATTCAACATCTTAAACAATAGGTGAAAACCATTATAAAAAAGGTAAATGTGAAATACAAGAAGTGTCATGACAAAAATTGTACACGGCATACCTTATAGGTTGGTGATCAACTCTGAATACATCTAAATAGATAAATAATAACAACACCTTACCAAAATATTTATCAACTTAGTACAATACCTACATCATCACCAAGAGTGTAGGAGATAACATTTTAGATCTTAATATTCTAAATTATCTTGGGTTGCATCCAGTCTTCAATGGATAACTCTTGTAACATTACTTTCCACCCTTTTTTGATAATTAATATACTATGAATATTATCCAATAGAGAAATATCAATCAAAATTATAGTGTTCTATTAGAATCAAATAAATTCATTAACACTTGGGTCAAATAGACACATCGACAAGATATCCCTCTCTTCTAGATCTCAAGTCAAGTTCCTTCTTATGGAAAATGGTTTATAGAATTATAAGTTGAAAATTTGTTTCCATATATTATTTTAAAACTACATTAAATGGGGACCATTTATCCTCAGTGAGGGAAAAATAATCTATGGGGATCATGAACATCAAATATTATCACATGTTACTATAGTTGTACCTCCAACCTTGTGCTAATGTCAACCATTATGTTAATAGGCTATACACCTACATGTCAACATTTATTTACAATTCCACTCCTACATTGCTAAAAAAAACACATGTAGTGTCATTAGTGTAGTTATTATCTCATTATTAATGAAAATAAGTAATGTCACCACACTTTTTAGTAATGAATCAGTTGATACAAACTATTGTAATGGTTTAACCCATGCTTCATCTTATTACATTATATAATAATACACACTCCCATTTTTTTATGTTAGCATCAAATTAAATAGATGCATATAATAATAGAGCCAAGAATTTATTTGAAAACATACAATTGATCTATCAAATTGTAACAAACTAAGAATTATATAATTTTTTTTATAGTTCTATATTAGTTATCGTGTTTTTCTTATTGTCCTATTTATTTACTACATTGCATTTTCATATTCACTATCAGTAAGTAATTCACTTCCACATATAACCTAATTAACCTAGTTTAATTAGGTTTTAAATGATCTCTCCTCTTAGGCCCTACATTATTAACAAAATTTTAAAATAAAGGATAAATAACAACATAAATTGTACCAACATGACTAATTAGGGTTAGGTAATGCTCAACAATAACTAGTTCACCAAAATGTTTTATATAAATTTTGATTAAGGGTGTTTATATAATTAATAAAAACTACTAAGTAAATAAGAATACATAAGATATAAAATAATCACACAAACTAACTACAACTTACTATTTTTTAAAATGTGGAAAAGGGGAAAGTATAAAAAGATAAATGGCTTAGCTCCACTCATGCTTGCAAGACTACATCATTAATTTTAAACTAACTGTGAGACTATGTGAGGTTTATCTGAATCAATAAAATTGATATAGGACAAGTCCATGTTATTTTTACTTCATTGGATTATGTTATTTTATGTAGGGCACAACTTCATCTTTTATAGTTTTGACCTATACGTAAAAATCCTATAAATGTGCCTTTACATGTAGGTCCTAAATATCTATATAGATGTGTTCATTTCATTATGAAATTTTATGAGTGTCTTATTATTGTCTCAAAAATCTATCTCAATGATATGAGGGAATAAATATAGTAAAATGGGGGAAATAAACAAGGGGATAGGGTTTTGATCTTGCAAACTAATACTTTGAAGAGGGATCAAAATCCATGTAGTTTTCCTATACTATGGTGGTGTGTGTTAAATAATGATAAAATTATATATGTTGGTGCAATATTAATGTGATTAATGTGATTTAACAAATTAATCATGACCTTTTTATTTTACTAAAACCCAACTTAGAACTTCTTGGGCTATAGACACTCATAATTGGGAAGAATATTTAATTTCCTTACAATGTGTAGTTATATATTCTAGTGATTATAATGGTAAAAGCCTCTTATTCATGAAAAATGGATATAAAATGTGATTATATAGTCAAACTTTTGAGTTTTCCTCAAATTAGGCTTGTGAAGCATGTGGTATGACTTGTTGGGATAAATTTTAATTTGGGAAACTATTAGTTAATTGGTAGGAGGATGAAAGCAATACCCTTCGACATTACCATATCATGGGATTGTCCTAAAGGAGTGAAATAATATGAGGAAAAAAATCAAATTAGAAGTATGAATAAGTCAATAAATTAGTCTAAGTTGTTTGGAATGAGGAATACAAACATTTAGTATCAGAGTTTCCTTAATATAATAAATCATCTATATATAAATAGAATAATAATGGTTTAAAAACATATGATTTTATTTTTATCTTAATTTATGCTCATTTCTTAATTTGGAATCAAGTAATGAAACTAGTAATAGGGGTGTGTAAAGGAATACCTAATGAAAGTGCACGTGTGATTCATATGATGATGGGAACTCCTCTTTGACTGGGAAGGAATAAACTATAGATAAGAAAGACACTAGAAAAGGGGTTGTTAGATGGATGGTTGAGTGGATTGCCTAGTGTGAGCTAGATTCAAGAAGCATATGCTTGATAGGAGGCTATAATTCCACTATTTATAATAATTAAGTTGATATAAATGAAAAGAAAGGAAACTTGCATTCAATAACATGAAAGTAAATTCATGTAATACTAGACTAAAGTAATTTTATTGTTAAATAAAATGACTAATATATCAAAGTCATGTAAATACTCATGCTAAGATAGTTGGGGTTATGTTCAAAAAATCTAGAGAAGTTTTTGTGAATAAGCAAGAGAATAAAAAATAGGGTTCGGTTGGGGTCAAAGGGTTGAAATTAACTTTATGTTATTTTTTACCACAATGACCTTCAATGGTTGGGTGAACCATTAGTGGTGGGGCTAACCTTCGGTAGTTGGGTGATTGTCAGTAGTTGGGTTAACTATCAATGGTTACCTATGTAATTCTAGAAATATTTAAAAAAGTAATAGTAGATTGGTTAATTGGTCGAATAGAGGGATGTTATGGATCTAAAGGATGGAAAATAAGATAAAGATAGGTATAGATGGGGCAAGGAGGTTAGAAATGAAATAAATCAAAGAAAAAAAGTATGAGATACCTGTAACTTGATGGTAGAAGGTGAAAGTAATTTAGTTAGAGTGATAGTACTTTGGCCTTTGAAAGTGAATCTGATAGAGGTTCAAGTCTCTAATGATGCTACTTGTTTTTTTAAGGGATGTTTAATACCTATATGTAAGATATTTTAGATTTTAATTGCTAGATTTATCCCTCCTTTTCTCCTCTTACTTCTCTCCTTTTATAGGATGAAGTTACTAAATGTGTAGGAGGAAGTTTTTAATTATGATGGAGGATAAAGTTTCCATTTATGATGATTTAAAGCTTGTTATCATCACATAAGGAAATTTGATAAATGTAACCATGCTTATCTCATATAGCTGGTTATGCTTTTAAAGCAAGCTTGAAGGACTTGACCATCGATGGTCAGGCTAATCATCAATGATTAGGTTCACTATCAACACTCAAGGTTCTAAAGGAAAATAAGTTAAAATTGGGTGGATTAAAAAGTTATGTTATAAGAGTCAGGTTAGCAGGTTCATGTTAGTAAATTAATACATGGGATAAGTCAACTAGGGTCAACTAGCTTAAGGGTTAGGTAGGAGTTCAAGGCATTTCGACATCTAAAACTATGCAGTTTTTAAGTGTCTACATTTTGCGCATTTTTATTATGTAGCTTTAAATTAAAAATCTCTTAAATAAAAATAGATTGCTGGTTAAGGTCTTATTTCCCTAAGTTTGAGAGGAGGTGTTACCCCTCAAACTAGGAGTTGATGAGGCAAAATCAAAGTCAGGTCAGGGTTTGATAAATGATAAAGGGTGAGTCATGAGGTGAGTGACACAAAAGGGTTGGGCATTTGAGATGCAAAAACATGCACAAAATGTGACTAAGTGTGATAATCAAGATTAGTTAAAGACTAATGTTGCCAATATTGATAAAAATAAGGTTGAGTGTTAGGGAGATATATGATAGGGTAACTGAGCCAAAACATTGGTCATAGCTGATCAACTCATTCTTATAAGGTCATCTTGATAGAGTTGACATTATTCTTAGATATCCAAGGTAGGAAGTAATCCTCCAAAATAGCATAAATGGTCTGGTCATGCATGAGGTGGTCCAAATTTCAAAAGTTCAACAAGGCAAGGTTGGTTGGTGTGGTCAAAAAGACCAAGGTAAGATCATCACAAAATATGTGAATGTTTGGGTCAAAAATGGCCCACATCAAGATGGACATGGTCAAATAGGTTGGTCAAATAAGGGTAAGCTCTAAAAGGGTATATTATGGTTGGGTGGAGATTAGGTGTTCTTATAAAAGGTTAACACCTAAGTAGGGTTCCTTAAAAAAATTAAAAAGGGTGGGACCTAAACCATTGATAGTTAGGGTTTTCCCTAGGGTCAACTGTCAATGATCACCCTGACCATCAATGGTTAGGAAAAACCCTAAAAATATGAGATAAAAGTAAAAACATGAAATCATTTTCACCATTTTAACTTTTGGTAGTTTGTGCTCTATGCATTTTGTCATTTTACGTGAGCTTGTTGAGGTGGAGTGGATTGATTGGATAATCATGTGTTTGGGGTTGATAGAGTGTGGATTCGATGGAGGGTGGATGAGGGCATGATTAAGTGGTGGGATGAGGGCTCTGACCACATCAATGATCATGGAATGAGGTAGGCTATGTCTTAAATTTGATAGGCTAGGTAAATTTGTGGTTGAATTTGAATTTGCATTTGAGTAGCTATGGATGATAGGGATAGGGTTAGGGTTTTGAACTGATTTGGGTTTTTATTGATTTTGGGCAAATTAATGGGGGAAATTAATAGGTGAAGGGTGTGTTGAGTTGGAATTAGGTTGTAGGATAGGTCTATGGGGATTAATTTTGAAATTGGGATGTTTTATGGAGGTTTAGGGTTTGAGGGTCATGTCATTGATGATCACACATAGTGACCATTGGTGGTTCAACCTAACCATCAATGGTTGAGATTAGGGGTAAAAGGATATTATGGGATTGTCAATGGTTCAAGGAACTGGTGAAAGTTGAAGTAAAGTTGTGTTTAAAAAGGTGAATTTGGGGATGTTATGTTTAAAGGTGTTAAAGTTATGTGAAGATTTTTAAAGGTCATGTAAGAGTAAGTTTAAAGTTTGTAGCATGTGAAATGGGAAAATGTTTGAATATAGATGTAGAGATTTAAAAGTGTAAAATTTAGTACATTATTGAAAGTTTTAAAGGTTGTAAGATGTTGTCATGTTTTGAAATTTTGAATGTGTTGTATGATGTGTCTAGTGGTGTAAAATGTTTGAAAGGAGGTGTGATAAGATGGGATGTGTAAAAGGGTGGGTGGAGAGAATGAGGTGAGAGACATGTTAGGTGTATAGAAAGAAAGTGCTAGGGTGTCAATAGGTTTATCAAAAAATATGCAAAATAGGGTACTTATTGGTGATAGAAGTGGGTGGGGGGTAAGATGAGGGTAACAGTAGTATGAATAAAGGTAGAGTTTGGTAACACTAATGTTAGATGGAATATGGTAAATGTGATGGGTTATATTAGGAATGATGGATGAAAAAGATAGGAGTAGATTGGTACTTATCACGATGTGGAAAACCAAGTATGCATGATAATATTATTATTGTGTAGTCTTATGAGTAGATCCAAATGAGGGATCAGGTCCCGAAGATCTTCACCAAGGTATAGGATGTGATGACTGATGATGAGTGGAGACACATGGAGGAGGTTAGCCTAGGGACCATGAGACACTATCAACACCTATCAAAAGATATAGTTATGATTGTGGCTCTCATAAAGAGATGGGATCTAACCATGAACACTTTTTTGCTACTAACAGGAGAGATGACTATCCACCTAGAGGATATTTAGTGGATTACATGACTACCCATTTGGGGAGAGATAATTTATCACATAAAGAGTGAGGAACAAAATTAATACATGGATTTGATATATGGAGTAGATCAGGTCCAAGTTAAGTTACATATAGTTGGTATTTGCTATGGGCCAATATACAAGAGGGCCCTAGGGGATAGATGCTTATTGATGATGATGATGGCCATGTACTACTTCATACTACCTGATTTAAGGTATTGGTTGATTTCCATACTTATTACTAGGGGTGTTGGTGGAGATGCTTCTTGGGAGGACTATTTTTGGGTGGGCTCCAATGTTATTAGTGTAGATCTATAGGGATCCCTAGGCCCTTCAATCATATAAGTGATATGGGATCAACATTGGGTTCATGCTCTATTAATGGGTGTATGAGCATATTTAGGTGGTGAGACCATTGGGGATACTATGAGATGGCTTTACACTGATAGATTATAGAGTGGAACTTATGAGGTGGAGAGGAGATAATGCATTGACAGGGGCAGGTGGTGACACTAGGGACATAAAATGATTTAAGGATGATTTAGAGGGTTTGGTGGTGGGTGACATAGTGTGGAGGCCATATGTGGGTTAGCTAATGTGGGCAAGGTATACATTTCTCATGATATCCTTACAAAACTAGTGCTAGATATATGGGATATGGAATGACAAGATTGAACTTATCCTATTCAACTAAGTTTAGAGGTAATTTGGACTCATGAAGGGGATCCCACCATATTTTCCAAAATACAGGAGGGAGGATGCCAATTTTTTGCTCTTGAAGCCATAGCCACAGGACATTATTTTGGACCATGAGGAGTTGCCACTAAGAGATGTGATAGATGATGCATGAATTATAGATGGTTATGAAATGTGGTACTAGGCTTGATATGTAGTAGCCAATTTTGGATGGGGTGATAGGGGTAGTATCCTATGGATGTGGATCCTCCTAGGGCACTAAAATAGGATGGATAGGTGGTAGTGGCACTGGTAGTAACATAAGCCTAGATTACTAGCTTATAGGGATAAGTGGCCCATTTATAGAGTTAGATCATCACCTTACAGGGTCAAGTGGCCACCTTGACTAGAGAGCAAGATTAGATGAGGATTTCTCTTGGGTTAGTGACACATGAGAGAGATTAATTGAGATAGAGGGTAGGAGTGGCCATAATAGTAATAGGAGGACCACCATTAAGGAGTTGAGATATTATGAGGTGATAGTATTGGCACATTTTCCATTAGAGATGAGATATGGAGAGTATAAGGCTAGTTTAGTAGGTGGTACATCTATAACTACTCAAGGATAGTGAACCTCTATAGTGGGTTAGGTAGGGATATCAATGGGACCACCACTATATAGTGGTGTAGGTGCAAGTGTTGATGGAGCCAGTGGGAGTGGTGCCCTAGAGAATTGATAGATGAGGTTATATGATGTATATGTTTTTGATTTTGATATTGGCCTATGTGTCAATGATGGGATATATATATATATATATATATATATATGAGAGAGAGAGAATTATGTATACATGATTATATGTATGATTTTATTGCTTGATGATGACTTGATGATTATGTTTAGAAGTTGAGATGTTTATTATGTTTTATGGATATTATTGACCCTATTATGATGATGTGATTGATTATTTATGTTCATGAGATGATATGTGGATTGATGGTTTAGTTCTTAGCATAGGCATATAATGATGCTTAATGATGTTCATGTTTTTGGCATTGGATGGATATGATTATGGATGAGTTTTGATGATGGTCATGTTATGATCTTGTGTATGATATTATTATGGATATGTGATAGATGATGGCATAGATGATGTATATATGATCATGTTAAAGAAAATGATGACATAGTTTATATATGCGACATGGTTGTTTATTTGGTAGATATGATGAGACTTATTAATAATATTTATGTTTAATATGGTAAATGGTAGATGACATGGTTTATGTTATTTACTGATATGATGTGGTTTGTAGATAGGATTATGGATATGTGATTATGGTTGTGAATGTGGTTTATTAGTTTTGATGTTTATGAATGTGCAAGGTGTATGTTTTGATATGAGGAAATGGTAGGATGCTCATGCCCTATGCTCTATAAGGTGATATGTGGATTTTTAGTTTAGGCATACGATGACATGTTAGTGGATAATATGGTTTTTTTCATGTTTTGATAGATATGATGTTGAATATTATGGATGATTTATGTGATGATAAGATGAGGGAATCAAAATGTGCTTGTGATTTTGAATTTGATATATTGGTAATTTTTGGTGATTATATTGTGGATGATGTGTTTGTTCATGGTCATGGTCATGGATATGATGGTTTGGATTATGGTTTTTGATGATGTGGTTTATGATATGAGTGATGATGTGATTGATGTTTGGGTATATAGATAGGATATGGTTCATAATGTTGTGATAGATATGGATTATTGTGTTGATGAAAATGATGTTGTGATATAATATGTGATATGGAGATATGATAAAATCACATAAAGTAGGCTTAGATAACATACTAAATGTGGAAAAGAGAGAATAATTATGAGACAAATGTCCACATTAACTAATGAATAAAGGGTAAGAAAAAGGCAAGAAGTGTTCATTGATAAAGGCCTAAAAAAACCAAATTTGGATGTGAATTAATTAAAATAAGCCTTTTGAATGCTTCACATGAGCATGATTTGATTGAAAAATAAGGTATCTTGATCAATTTATATCAAATAAGATCATAATCCCTTGATTTTAGAGAGGGTATGAAGGGAAAGTAGGTGAGAGGTAGATAGTTGAATGGGAAATGATAATATGATAACCTGATGTGGGTTAGCTTTCCCCTTCTATGGGTGACCAAAAAACCATAATAAACAAGTCCATGCCTTAATATAATGTGTAGAATGATTGATGTAGGAAGTCTACTAATGCCATATGTAAAAGATGATTGTCGTTTAATTGCTTTGATTTGGACATAGGGTTGTTTGTTGCTTTTATTGTTTTGATAAGTTGGTAAAGTTGATCGATAAAGAAAGCTTCCAATCTTTGTTTTTGACAAACTTAACTTATCTATCCTTTAAGGGAGTGGTCTAAAACTTGGATTTTTATAGCTGTCCTTTAAGGGAGTAGTTTATCTTTAAGTAATTTAATTTTTGGATAGCTATCCCTTAAGGGAGAAGTCTTCTATGCTAGAGATATGAAGCCAGCTGACATTTTGGTATTCCAATTTGATTTTGAATGCTAGTTTTAGAGATGGAAAAGTCTAGTTAGATTTATAAATCTACCTTTATGGAGGAAATAATTTTAGCACAATAGGTTAATGATAGATGAGGGAAAGTGGTTTGAGAGATAAATAATCATGGGATTCCATCTAATCAAAGATGAAAAGTATCCATGAGAACCATGCCATGGGTAGAGCCATGGTATCTATGCTTAGGATTAGGCTATAAATTTGATGGATAATCACATGGTCCTATGCTATAATAAATTATCCTCAAAGGGAGAGGAATAGGTAAATATGTCAGGAAAGTGAAAATCTCATAAACCAAGGGATGAACTTAAGTTAGACACAAAGGTGAGTTTGATCATTGTTTTAACAATAAAAAGACATAGATGTGAAGCATTGAGAGGCTTAGGTTCTAGTTTGCCTTTGAGATAAGACAAATGATAAGCTCCTGATCCATACTTATGCATTATGATGTAGGGTCCAAGCCAATTGAAAGAAAACTTGCCTCTTTTTCTTTTCGCCATATTAGTTACATCTTGGTTTTCCTTAAGTATGAGGTCTCCAATATTGAATTCACACTCTTTCAAGTGTTTGTTGTATGCATGCTTGATTCATTATTGATAGTCATGAAGATGGTCAAGTGCTACAAGGTGATGTTCATCAATGAGTTTAAGATGGGTGAGGCATTCTTGATGATAATCACTTTTAGAAAGTATTTATTGCAAAGATATGTGAAGAGAGGGTATCTAGACTTTAAGAGGTAAGACTGCCTCTATTTTAATGATGAGAGAGAAAGGGGTAGCACTTGTAGAGGTTCAAATGCTAGTGTAATAGGACCATAGAGTAAAGGGAATGTATAAATGCCAATCTTGACCTAAAGCACTAATGACTTTGCTTAACATTTTATTGAGGATTTTGTTAGAGGCTTCTGCCTATCCATTTGCTTATGGACAATAGGGCAAGGAAAATCTTAACTTGATACCAAAATAATTGTAAATACCTTAGAATTTCTTGTTTTTAAAACATTTGCTATTGTCAGTGATGATCTTATAGGGATCACTAAAGCGGTAGATGATATGGTGATTGATGAAGTCGATAATCTTTCTAGCTTTGGTTGAGATAAGGGGAATGGATTCCACCCACCTGGTAAAATATTTAGTAGCAGTAATGATGGATTGGTGTCATTATGAAGAATGAGGATTGATTTCCCCAATAAGATCAAGACCCTATTATGAGAAGGGCCAAGTGTATTTGGACACTCAAAGTCCATGGGTAGGTGCATGATGTAAATTAATATCCTATTGATATTTGACACACTTATTTACACAATAAAAAATTTATCCTAATTAAGGGTAGGCCAATAATAACAAAGGAAAAGGATATGTTTAGCAATAGCTAGGCCACTAAAATGTCCCCCATAGATTTTATAATGTGTTTCATTGATAGCGTGGGAAACTTCATGACTATACATATAATGGAAAAGGAGGCCATCAAAGCCATGTTTACAAAGGATTCCCCTAGTATGGTGTAATTAGAGGTACTCTAAAAAAAGACTCATTAGTCATTCATCAAAAGGTTGGGAGGAATAATGCCAAGTTTAAGGTAGTTAAAATTTTGGTCATACCAAATGTCAGAAGGAGATGCTTCCACACTAAAAATTGTAGGAAGGTCAAAACTAATAAATGAGGATATAATAAAATGATGGATGGTGAAAAATAGTTTAAATTCAAAAGGTTGAGATGGGATTTGGGAAGTGAGGGAAGCCATTATATCCATGAATTTATTAGTAGATCAAGGAACTGACTAGATAAGGTAATGATAAAATGATGCTAAGAGTATGCCTATGAGTTATTTTTAATTTAATAAGACATCATTTTTACATTGGCATGATCTATTGACCTTATTGATGATAAGTTTGGAGTTACCAAAGACACTGATTATTTTGATTCCCAAGGCTAAAGCAGTTTGGATACCTATGACCTGGGCTTCATACTCAGCCACATTGTTGGTGCATTTGTAGTTAAGTTTAAAAGAGAGGGAAAGAGGTTCAAAATTAAGGGGAATGAGGATAAATATGACACCCCTACCATTTTGACATTTGGAGCCATAAAAAAACATGATCATTTGGTAGGTGTGTTCCTCTTGGGAAAGAGTTGTGATGGATTTGTATGGAAAATTAAGAGGAAGTTGTTGATTGTTAGGTAGAGGAACTTCAACCAATTGATAAATAATAACCTACTATTTAATTGAATTTTATTTAAGGAACTCAAGATCAAACTTAGCTAGGATCATGAACCACTTAACCATACACTAGTTTTGGTATGGTTTAGAGTGCATGTACTTGAGCAGGTCAGTGTTAGTGATGATATAGGTTTTGTGATTAAGAAGGTAGTGATAGATTTTGGAGGCCTTAAAGACTAAAGTGAGGTAAAGTTTATCAAGATGAGTATATCAAGTCTCATACACACTCTTTATTTTGTTCATCACAATGAGCGAGCATTGCCCCTAAGGAATGGTCCGTGGTGGATATGTAAAGGTAAAAGGGTTGCTCTTCTTTAGGAAGGATGAGGATAGGTGGAGAAAGAAGGTACTCCTTGATTAAATCAAAGGCTTATTGATAGTCCTTGGTTCACTTAAAAGATGTGTCTTTATTGAGGAGATGGTGAAAGGGTTGACATCTATCTGATAACTAGGAGATGAAGTGATAGATGGATTGAAGTTTCCCCTATAGGATACAAAGTTCATTAAGGTTAGTAGGAGGAGACATATCCAAGATTTCTCTAACTTTGGTAGGTCTATTTTTATTCCTCAAAGAGAAATGATAAAACCTATAAGTTTTCCAGATAAGACCCTAAAAATACATTTTTTAGGGTTGAGCCTAACATGATAATGGATTAATCAGTCAAAGATGATTACAAGAATGGCTAGGTGCTATTTATGATGTTTGGATTTCCAAAGGAGATCATCCATATAGTCCTCTTCAATTTTGTGGATGAGATCATGAAAAATGTGGGTCATGACATGTTGATAGGTTGCTCTAGCATTCTTTAGATCAAAAGGCATGACTTTATAACAGAAGGTTCCTAATGGGGTGATAAAGGAAGTTTTATGTTGATCTTTAGGGGAAATCAAGATTTGATTATATCCTGGGAAACCATCCAATAGAGATAACATTTTATGGCCAACTATAAGATCAACAAGTTGGTCGATGCTTGGCAAAGAAAATTCATCCTTTGGGCAAGTGAGGTTGAGGTCACTAATTTTGATGTAAGTATGAGGTCCCCTTATGGGTTTAGTAATGGAAATGATGTTAGAAACCCATTATGAATAGTTTATGGGTTGAATGAGGTCTATCTGAAGGAATTCCTTCAAATTTTTTGTCTGCATCTATCTTCAAAACAATGGATAAGAGACACTAAAGTTCTTTGACAAGAAAGGCTATGTGAGGATACATCCTACAAAGATTTTGCCAAACTAGCTTAACCTCAGGATGGGTGACAATGTTGTGGAGGGAAATAAAAGGGTCAATTCTAGGCATATATTGGTAGGACCAAGCAAATGTTATGCTATGGTCATGAAGGAAAGAAGGGTAATCTTTTTGCTTCATGGAATTTAAGGATTGGCTGATCTTGATGATATGGGGGGTATCTTGAGAACTTAAGTTGACATCAATAGTGGATTAATTCAGCATGGTTTGATTCTTAGGAGGAAGGTATTTATGGATAGGAGAATCCATTATACTGAGGTAGGTGAGAATAGAATCATCATCTTGATGTTGGATGGTGTTGATGGTAGGAGAATCTCTTTCTATAATTTTAGAATGGATGAGAAGAAGGGTCTTAGTTTAACCATCCTTTTGATAAGCTAGTGGGGCCAAACTAATAGTGTTGATAAAAAAAGTTAGATGGGATGATGTTAAATTCCTTAGAATTCAAGGAATATGGGTTGGTGAAGATGGAACATCCTCATTGATGGTGGTGATGGGTTTTGGTGAGGTGGGTTCTTCTAGTGATATGAACCCAAGGCTGAATAACTCATGAGGTTTTTGAGTTTTGGTGATGGGTAACTCATGAGGTCCCTATTCATATAGGTTAAGACCAAACCCCTTCCAATCACACCTATAAAGATAAGCTTTAGAAAATGCTAGTTTTTTTAGATAAGAGAAGTTAGAGGTGAATGGTTAGATGGATGAGATAGTGGTAGGAGCAAAAAGTGACTAATCAAGTGCCCCATAGATGAAATTTGTTTAATTGTTAGGGAGTCCAAAAGGGATGATTGTTCTAATGCTAGGATCATAATAAGTGTCATGTTTGAGGTTCCCATATTATTATAGAGTAAGAAAATCATCCAAGGCTAAAAGTCTTTATTTCCTAAGTGAGAGACATTAGAATTTAGATTCCAAGGGGTCCTCTATGAGGAACTAGGAAGAAGGGATGGATGAGCTAGTTGAAGCTTCATCACTATTGTGGGTGGGAGTGCTATGGGTTTTGGTTGGTGGGGAGGTAATGTTGGTAGTAGTTGATGGTGAGGTGGATGAGGGGGGAATAAGAACATTGTTAGGCTGATATGTCATATTTCAATAGGCAAAAGGACTAGGGTTAGCTTTAATGGTAATAACTTGACCTTCATGCTGAAATTTGACACATCAATGTAAGGTAAAAGGGACACAATTCATAACATAGATGTAAGGGAACCCAAATAACACATTATATTATAAATTTCCATCTATAACATAAAATAGTTTTGGAATAATATGAGGTCCCAAATAAATATAGAGGATAATAGTCCCCAAGGTGGTAGCCATGGTATCATTGAAAGAGTAAAGGACCAATATGATTTCTGACATGATGTTTTTGGGTAGCTAAAGTTGGTCATAAGAATGAGAGGAGATGATATTGATTCTAGATTCCCCATCAATCATTACCCTTTTGACATGGGTTTGATTGATATATGCTGTGATGAAGAGGGGAGGATCATGATCCTCAATATGAATAGGAAGGATTTTAAAATACTAAAATGTAATGAAGGTAGAAAGTTAGAGGGCTCCAAAAATGGGTGTAAGAGGTTGAGGGTCATCTAGTTGAAACACTATAGATTTAAAAGCCTCTATCAGTGCCTGATGATGGTGGGGTGAGGTGTTGATCAGTTCATAAAGGCTCATTTTCACTAAGGTCTAGTGAAGTTGTTTCAACACAATATTCTAGATGAAGTCAGAAGGGTTAGAGGGAGAGACTTCTAAAATGGATACTTTTGGTTTTGGTGGTGTCATAGGTGAAGGTGTAGGTGTTTGGGTTTGGTTAGAATGTTGAGGGATTAAAGGGTATGTCCAAGGAATAGAGACTTTAGCTTTTCCCTTATCCTTTTATTGGACCCAAGATCAGGTAACCATATGAATAGTGTGGATGGGAGATTTTCTAGGTTTGATGGTTGTTTTGGTTCCTCTTCCTCACTCTTGGGTGGGAGTGGGAGAGTAGGTAAATGTTGGGTAGGTTGAGTTGATGCTAAGATTGGTAATGGGGGTAAGAGAAGTTCATTTATAACAAATCATCCTCATCATATAGGCTATGACTGAGTGCTTGGAGAGCTTTGTAATTCTTGATGTCATGTCTTGATGCCCTATGGTATGCATAGATAAAGTTATAATTGAAGTAGGAGGGTTTGTTATTGGAAGGATATAATGGTTTCATAGGTGGTAAGCTAATGGAAGAAGTTTGAAAAAACCTTTGTAGTATGATTGAATAAGATTTATTCAAAGGTGGTGGAGGTGATGGGTTTATAGTTTGAAAGATGAGAGCCTTCTTAGAGGAATTTTTCACCTTAGAAGTTATAGGTGGTGGAATGGTTTTAGTAGGTGGTTTGGATTGATTAGTTATGGTTGGTTTTTGGGTAAATTATTGAAGGTTAAAGATTGGTATGATGAGGGATTGGATATAGGTGGCAAAGTAAAAGTAAACAAGTTAGTTAAAAAATATGGAGCTAGATGGTTTTATGGGTTTAGGCATAGGTAGAGAAAATGAAGATGGTTTTCTAGAGGAAGAATAGGTAATTAGGATGGTATAAGGATGGGGTATTAAAATAGAGGTAAGTGGTAGGGAGGTGGTATGGGTCTAGCTTGAGATAGAGGTTTGAGTAACTCTACTCTCTTAAGTGATTTAGTTGGGGGTTTATTTGGTGGACTTGATGGTGTTACATTCAAATTCAAAGAGGGGTGAGTACAACTAGGTATGGGAAGGATTCCTAGATTCTTGATAGGTTTGGTAAGGGAGGCATAAGGTGATTTGGCAATGTTAGATGGAAGTGGATGGGATGATTCACTTATGGCTTTGGAAGAATAGGTAATAATGGGTTTAAAGGTGGATTCAAGTGACATTGAGGATTTATATTTATTTTGGTAAGGAAGCCCAAGACGATGCCAAAAGGTGGCTCTATCAAAGTTGGGTTAAGAAGTGAACTCTAAACTTTGGACTAATCTAGAAAAGGGCTTATAGATGGGTTTGGTTCCTTGGTCATTAGTTTCAAAAATTAAGCTCCCAAGTGGAGAAGAGGGAATGATTCCCCTATCCTTATTTTTGATAGGAGGTTCCAAAATTGGTGGTTAGGTGGATGAGGTAATCTCCTCTTGTGGGATGGTTCCAGAGAGGGAATGGATGGTTCTATGATGGGGTAGGTAGGCATAGTGTCCTTAAGTGAAGGCATGGTCATGGTTGCTTCATTTTTTTGAGTGTCTAAAGGAATGGAGGGAATTTATACCACTTTAATGGGTGTAATGGAGGAAGAATAAATGGTTAAAGCAAAGGTTATCTCCTTTGGTTTTTCCATCAAAGGAGAGGTAGATAAAGTTAAGGTCTCATTAAGTGAAGAGAGAGGGGTGGTTGATTCCTTCATTTGGGTATCCAAAGGAATGGAAGGTGAGTCCAATAATTTCATGATTGAAATGGAAGAAGAAGTGGTTGAGATAGTGGTCTCTTCAACAAGGGGCTCACTAATAATAGTGTTGATTATATGTGCCTCATAAGAGTGAGATGACTCTCGTTTGTTATCAGGGTGATGGGTGGAAGGAGTATGATTGGGAAAAGGTTTGTGGAAGATATCAAGGGAATGATTAAGAGGTACATTTAGATTATCAAATGCAAATTCTTCACTATATATTAAGTTTTGTATAAGAATTTTGAAGGTATTTCACCTACTAATGTCATTCCTATAACCCAGTGAAAGGCACAATGGTCAATCTTGTTGTACCAAATAGGCATGGGATGAGAAGCATAAATTTTTTGGGGTGGTTTGATAGGTAGAAGTTGGATGAGGCTAGATTTGAGTAATTTGTCATAAGACTCCCCTATGGGGGTATATTATTTTGGAGGAGCTTGACTTTGGTTTCAATTTTGTTGATATGAAGGGCTAGAGGAATTTGTTTGATTGGGTTGGTTGACAGTTGGTGGTGGAGTAGTTTTTAAGACAAATAAATTTTAGATGCCTTTAATTTGGTATTGGGATGGTTGGTTTGGTTAGTGGTTTTGGTAGAGGGAGGGTCATTGGATCTAAAGCTAGAATTCTTGTTTTGCAGTTTCAATTTCCCTTCATCAATGGTTTAATTTTCAAGTCTACGTGCCATGGTGAATGCCTCATCAAAAGTTATAAAAGTTCGAACTTGAAGAGTGGGGGAAATATGTTTGGTAAAACCTTGAGATAAGAGTTAAATTAACTTAGGTTGGGGTAAAGAGAAAAAAATATGGTTGATGAGACCTCTCCATCTAGCTACAAAATCAATAATTGATTCATCATCGAATTTCCTAATAAAATAGAGGTCGGTAATATAAATATTTTTAGATATATTTATTGAGAAGTTCTCTAAAACTATTTGGGAAGGTAAAGAGAATGAAAATATGGAGTGCTTGGTGAGATCACTATACCAATCAAGGTCTAGTCCTGATAAAGACATGGGAAATGTACGAAGGAGGAGAACATTATCATATGCAATCAGATAACAAGAATGATGAAATGCTCTTAGGAGTTTTTGGGTTTCCTCCTTTCCTTGAAACTTGGAAAACTTAGATAAATCCCATTGAGGAGGATAAAAATGGATAGGAACAAATAGATGTATGGGTTCATTATAAATTTGATCATAGGATAAAAGGTTATGAGACCCAGAGATTGATGAGTCTAGGTTGGTCATCTTGTCGATTAACATCTTGACCAAATTTGTTTGTGGTTGGGAAGCTACATAATTAAGCAGTAAATTTTATTGAGTTTGGGTGGAAAGAACTTAAGGATAAGTGGTATAAGGTGCTAAAGAAGCCAGATATTGGTAAGTGGTTATAAGAGGTTGGGATGGTGCCACATAATGGTTGATTGGAACAAATGGTTAGGTGGAATGTGCAATGTATCCTTGTGGGTTAGAAAGATATGTGTAAGATACCATGGGTACTTGTTGGGAAGATAATATGGGTTGGTTTATAGGGATGATGGATGGTGGTATGGATGTAAATTGGGTTAGAGGTATGAAAATGCTAGTTAGTTGTTAATGGGTGGTAACTCTAGTGCTAATAGGTGGAAATGTTTGAGGTATGGGAAGTACCAAACTCTGAAGTGGGTTAGAAATTGGTGGGTTAGTTGAACTAAGAGTAATGGTATAAATAGGGTTAAAAGACACCCCCATAACAGGAGTATAAGTGACAAGAGGTAAATTTGATCCAATGTTAGAGGTATTAGTTGAGATAATAGGTGTTTGGTTATTGATTGGGATGTTGGAGGGAGTTTGGGGAGTGGTATTAGGTGGGATATTGGAAGAAAAAGAGGCTTGGGTAAGCATGGGTTGCATTAAGGTGACACCCACTAGAAGATGGGGAGGCATACCATAAGGAAGATACGTAAGAGGAACTGAAGCAAAATGGGTATGGTTAGATAAGGTGTTTAGGTAATGTTGAAGAGCCATAGGGTTGTTATTGAGGAAGACAATGAAATTTAGATCACCCTCAACAATAATCTAAAACCTGGTAGGAGGAGAGAAAAATTAAGGGAACCATCAACATCAAAAGTATACACTATGGAGGAAGAGGAAGAAGGTGGTTGTTGGTTGGTTTGATTCCTCAGCTGTTGTCTAGTAAAGACCATGAGAGGAAATAAGAGATAAAATGATGAAACTCACAACTCAAACAAAGATCAAATAAAATAAAATAACTCAAGGCAATTCCAACATACACTACAAGTGCATTTAAACTTAGTGTCCTTTTTAGATTGCTTTTGGCTTATGCCTCAAAAAGTGTGAAAAAGAAATTTGGTTTATAGACCAAGTACTAAAGAGGAAATCTAAAGTTGGTTTGAGGTTATGTTTAGGTGATCAAGAGAAAAATTTGTATTGAACTTCAGTATATGGCTTGGTATTGCAGCTGACCCCATCAATTCACACACCTCAATGATAATGGTATTGGATGCTTAGCCAAAATATATTGAATTTTAGAGTTTATACTTAACTAGAGAGCTGAGTTGGTTCTCCCCTTGGTAATGACCTCAAAGTAGGATTGTCGAGAAAGGGTAAGGATTACTACTAGGTGATGAAATCCTAATCAGGAATTATCTGAAGTATGTTTTGATTTATTATGTGGTTTGGATAAATGTGTGATAACAAGAGTGAAAACTATGATTAATTACTTTACTTTTAAGTTACTATATGAACTAAAACAAGTAAGCAATTAATGTATGCAAAATATATATTTTAAGCCCAAAATAAATTCTAAATTAAATTTGATGAGGACATAATAAAGGAAGAAAAAGGGATGTTAGGTCCCATCAGGCATGCCAAAATGTTTCTCTTAATTTTTTCTCATTTCTTAATTTGGAAGCAAGTAATGAAACTAGTAATAGGGGTATGTAAAGTAATACCTGATGAAAGTGAATACATGATTCAGATAATGATGAAAAATCCTCTTTGGCTGGGAAGGAATAACCTATAGATAAGAAAGATAATAGAAAAGGGGTTGTTAGATGGATGGTTGAGTAGACTACCTAGCATGAGCTAGATCAAAGAAGCATATGTTTCCTAGGAGGCTATTAATCCATTATTTATAATAATTAAGTTTATATAAATGAAAATAAAGGAAACTTGCATTCAATAATGTGAAAGTAAATGCATGTAATACTAGATGAAAATAAATTGTTTGTTAAAGAAAATGACTATTATAGTAAAAGTGGGTCAATACTCATGCTAAGATAGTTAGGGTTAGGTTTAGAAAATCCAAATAAGTCTCTATGAATAGGAAAGATCACAAAAAATAGGGTTTGGTTTGGGTCAAGTGGGTGAAAATAACTTTATATTATTTTTTTACATAGTAAATTTTGATGATTGGGTGAATTCTCAATAGTTGGGCTAACCATTGGTGGTTGGGTGACCATCGATGATTGAGGTGACCATTGGTGGTTGAGGTAATCATCAACGATTACCTATGTAATTCTAGAAATATTCAAAAAATTAATGGTATATTGGTTAATTGGTCAAATAGAGGGATGTTATATATCTAAAAGATGGAAAATAAGATAAAGATAGGTATGAATGGGGTAGTGAGGTTAGTAATGAAATAAATCAAATAAAACAAGAATGAGATAACTATAAATTGATGGTGGAAGGTTGAAGTAATTTGGCCAGAGTGATAGTACTTTGGCCTTCAAAAGTGATTTTAATAGAGGTTTGGGTCTCTATTAATACTAATTCTTTACTAATGGGATGTTAGATACCTATATGCAAGATAGTTTGGACGCGGATTACTAGATTTCTCCCTCTTTTTCTCCTCTTACTTCTCTCCTTTTATAGGATGAAGTTACTAAATGTGCAATAGGAAGTTGATAATTGTGATGGAGGATAAAGGTACCATTCACAATGCTTTAAATGTTGTTAGCATTACATAAATAAAGTTTCTAAATGCATCTATGCTTATCTCATACAGTTGGTAATGTTTTTAAAGTAGGCTTGGAGGACCTGATCATCGATGATCAGGCTAACCATCAATGGTTAGAATGACCATCAATAGTCAAGGTTCTAATAGAAAATAAGTTAAAAGGGGTGGGTTAAAATTTTAGTTAGAGGAGTTAGGTTAGGGGGTTTAAGTTAGTAAATTAATAAATGGGTTAAGTCAATTAGGTGGTTAACTAGCTTTAGGTTCAAGAAGGAGTTTAAGGCATTTTGACATCTAAAGCTATGCAATTTTTGAGTGTCTACATTTGTCATAGGTTAGGTGTGCATAATGGGTGGTTAGAAGTGCATTATTTTATAAATAAATGTTAAATTCAGTGTCTATAACATTTAAGATGAAAGGATATATTAATTTTGACTCATATCAAGCATAATCAAATTCCTATTAATATATCCAAGATGGATTAAATGAAAATCTCTTCTTGTTTTGATGATGCAATTATTCATGAATATGTGAAAACATATATCTATGTTGATATTAAACCATTATAAAACTATATTGAAGATAATGAAAATGAAAATAATTATCAATATAATTATGAAGGTTTAGATATAATTGACCCAACTTAATGAAGTATATAGTGGCAAAGATAAATTTTTATACAAATTTCATGAGGAGATCCATCAAAAAGTTAAAGAGATGGGTAAAATTTTCAAACTTATCTCTAGATATAAGGTGACACAATAATTTCACCTTGTAACATATCAAGTCCTTCAACAAGATCCCTTTACTATTATTAGCCAATCTTTTTAGCCCCCACACTAGAAAATCATACCATTCAATATAGTACCATTCACATCCCTACACCTTCCATGACCTATGTCACATCCCTAAAAATATGAGGGAATCAAAAGGATATTATAATATTTCAATGCCTAATCCTACATTGGTATATTTCAACTCATCTAGGATGGCTACACAAATTTAATTTTCAACCTCACTAATGCATATTACCTTAAAAAATATATTACAAATATCCAGTCCAAGGTGTTGTAGTTAAATCAAGGTACATCAAAATATACATACCATGGATTCACATGAATTTATCCACAACTAATAAAATCCAAAGATATAGGCCTACTATTTATGTATAGGCTTCATAGCTCCAAATCTACCATTATACAAAGGTAAATATGATCATGAGCAATATCTAAGATCATTCCTTCTAGCTTGTTTTTACTTACAACTTATTTAGACTATGAAAACATTGATAAACTATTGACCAGTATATTTCCAAGGAGTCTTAAATACTATACATTGAGATCATTTTGTGACCCATTAAATCTATAATAACATTCAACCCCTTGAACAACAAATTTTCAACATACCTTTCCATCAACATTGATGAAAAGTTATCTCATGCAAAATTTTTTAAACATAAAGCAAGGGTCTAATAAACCAATTAGTGGATACATGCTTTGATATAAGACCATGCTAGCTAAAATGACCAATTATATGGCTAATATTCATTTGAAAGATATTTTCAAACCAAATTTATTACTTTTCTATCAAAATTAGGAAACTAAGAAATATTTTAGATCCTAATTATGAAAATATTTTGTGTAAAATAATAATATTAAGATATGCAATAGATTATCTTTTATTTAAAACTTTTTAAATATATAAATATTGTAAAAGGGGAAGAAAATGGAAAAATTACTTAGCTAGAAATTAATAATCTAGGACTGTGTATGTAACTGTAGATCTATATGTGTGACTCTATTGACTGACTAGGAGTCAATAAAATGGTTTTGTTTGATCTTTAAATGAGGTTACACTAATTAGATAGGGCCAACGTATGATGTAGTCCATAGGGATAACTAAAATCTAGTAGGGTTTTACCTCTATGAAAATCTAGGTATGTGAGTTGTCACCTATTGGCCCTATGTTTGTATTTTGTGATGGGAAATCTGATATGAAATCCACTATGTACCTTATTCTTCACTTAAAACATTATATAGATTGATACTGATGAATAAATGGTATCAAATCAAAAAATGGATTTGTAGTTGAAGTTTTCCTTGATCTCAAAACCCCCATGTTGAGTTTTTCCTACATACCACTACTTTGAAGAGGCATCAAAGTCCATGTAATTATCCCATGCTATGGTGGTGTGCATGAAAGACTAGTGCAATTCTAAATGTGAGTGTAATTCATGTGTAATTAATGTTCTTCAAACATGATTTATGGTGTTTGAGTTATATGTAGACTTAGCTCAAAGATACTAGGGTTGTGTGGAATTTGAATTGGGAAGAATAAGTGGTTTTTTCGTAATGCGTAGTTAGATGTTATAATGTTTTTCCATGTTTGATCTTCACGTGTGAAAAATAGTTTAAAATGTGGCTTTATAGTGATATTTTTTGGAAATTACTTAGATAGGGATTTCAAAGTGCACAGGATTACCTATTGAGTGATTTTTAATTTTAAAAATTTACCTTTATTTAGTGGGAAGAAAAGGCCAAAAGTCTTAGATTCTACCAATGAGTAGGATAGACTTGAAGGAGTGACATTATCTAATAAATAAAGGTACCTAATCTAGAATTGTGAATTATTTAGAATATGAATTTATGATATATAGAGTGAAGATTAGGAAGAAATGTGTATGCAAATTGGCTCAAGACATGGACCACCTACATATAGATAGAGGAATAATGACTTAGAGCTATGGAATTAGGCATGAGCTAAGTGTGTGTAAGAGGATGGTCATAAGTGCACTATTTTAATATTAAATGTTATTTTATATGACTAAATCCCTCTCCTCTCCCCAACACCCATTTTAATCTAGCAATGCAACAAAGTGGAACTATTAAAGTAAAATAAATATATTTATACATGATCTTACTGATGTTTATTAGGCTTTAATTTATGACCATGTTTAACTTATTTCACGAAAAACTACAATGAAAAGTTTATAAATCATTCCTTACCCAAGATGAAAATATTAATTCAAAGACAATAAACTTATATATCAAATAATAAGAATGAATACCCTTAATTGGGTACATGAACTATTGTGTTTTCTAGTGTAAAAGGTGGTGACTAGAGAGGGTAGGACCCTTGGATTTTTCTCTTAATTCAATAGCTTAGATTTGAATATTTATGATTGAACCCTCATTCATAGGAGAGTTTCAATAACTCAAGTTGTATTTGACTTCATCATTATATTCCAAAATTAGTAAAGTATCCTAGAATCTAGATATGAATTTCAATGGATCATTTATAGTGTAAACCTAGTGTAAAATGGTGATTTAACCATTGCAGATGAAATAATATTCATTTATGGTGTAAAAATTGTGTAAAATTAGTGAAAAAGTGGTGCAAAAATAGAGAATGATTTGAGACTTATCTATAAAACATAGAGAATGACATAGGTTGCCATTCCATTTGTGAAACTTATGAAAAGATTAAGTAAGGATGTGGTAATGTGCCATGACAATTCCCCTAGTATTATATCTAAGCATATTAATTCTTAGACTGATTAAATATCAAGTGAATTTTTAAGAAAAATTGTGATAACTTATAATAAATGCTGTGAATGATTCTCCAATTCTAAGGAAAATTTTATGACAAACCTAAGTATAAATCTAAAATTGTTCTCGATACCTATTATAAATTATCTGGTAGCTTATTGTGATTTTGATAAATTATGTGAAATTCTCTATTCTAACTGTTGAGATGACATCATGTTATTTTTGACATGGTCAACGTGCACCCTTTTCTAAATTGAGTGATGTTTGAAACTAATTTTTGGGTAATTTATAGGAATTAACTATGATCACTTGGGAAATTTTATTATTTTATTATTTTAGTAGTGAACCATTTTAGCTTAGTATCTAATACATGCCACTATGTATGCCCCTATTTTGAGGTGAGATGTGAAGCCTACATAATAAAGTAACTAAAAAAATTAATTATTCAAAATGATGTTATGAAAAATACTAAAATTTGAGTATAAATGATAAAATTGGAGATTATGACATCATTATAGATAAATTGAGCAATATGGTAACATAAGATGCATGTGGAACCAAACATACACAGTGTCTTTTCTTGATAGATGTTAGTAATTAAGAACATAGTAATTAATGATCTTACATAGAGTAAGTAAAATATAATATAAAAACTCGGGGAGGGATGTATAATATCCATCATATCATAAACAAATTGGGGAGATGTATGATATTGATCATGGGATCACAAACTGAGAAAACAAGCAAACAAGAGTCATGACCATGACACATACACAAGAAACACATGAAAAAACAAACAAAAAAGTAATAAAGCCAAGGGGGTGCATACAAGGAAAATGTTGTAATGTCACTCACACACTATCATATAATAAGGTTGAGATCCATGAACAAGGGCATATTAAAATATCCACAATCCAAAGCAGATAATACATTAAAAAAATGAAGCATATAAGCAAACACAAGAAACATGCATGAATAAGTGTATTTGATCTACATAGGTAATTTTTAACATTAAATATTCACCATCTCAATTGTATATGAAAATATCAATGTGAATGTAAGTGAGAGAAAATCATAGAGTTTTCACTATGTATTGAACTAGAGTATGAAAAATAGGGATAGTCATAGAAGGATAAAATCAATGTAAGAGGATGCCTCTAATAACTTGTTGTGATTCACTATATATATATATATATATATATACGCATTGTGCCTCTATCTGATTCCACCATACGTGTCTTCGTGATCATAAAGATATACATTCTTAGATCCAAATTAGTACCTTATATATATATATATATAAAGTACTAATTTGGATCTAAGAATGTA
Source organism: Torreya grandis (assembly GCA_037957365.1). Lineage (NCBI taxonomy): Eukaryota > Viridiplantae > Streptophyta > Pinopsida > Cupressales > Taxaceae > Torreya > Torreya grandis. Next base: position 3,034,830 of record JARHVA010000790.1, read on the forward strand.
TATCTTTATGATCACGAAGACAAGTATGGTGGAATCAGATAGAGGCACAATGTGTAAATGTCTAGATAAAGCATTGTTGTATGTGAAAATTTCTTTAGAATGAGACAATATCACCACCTAAAATTGAATCCAAAAATGACACCATATATTTTTTTTAGCTCACTCGAGTACACTTGTGAATAGTATTTGATATAAAACTAGATATAGAGAAATCCTACATATACTAAATACAACTAACTAATGTAAATAAAGTACACATATCATACACAGGTCCTAATTTTTAGACCTTTTTATTTTTTTTGGTATTATAAGAATAAAATTATGATAATAAAATAATATGTGTATAAATAATTATGATAATGTATAGTATGGATCTCATCAAATGGATGCCTCTATATAGGTCTTGTATCATAAGAATCATACCAATGTTGTGCATTGTAATCATCATGGTCATGATTATCTTTTAGATTTTGAGATTTCAATTTTGTCTTATTTTATATCTAGATATGTAAAACCAATTTAACCATTTCGTGATATTAAATTTTCTAATTTATCTTTTGAAATATATATTATATCATGTGCCTTTAATGATATTCCATTAGATGTCTTTACCTAAATAGTAACTATAGATATTATTTATTTTTGTTGATCTTCCTCTAAATTTGTTCCATATATTTAAATGGACTTAATTTAAGTTTATTATCAAATTTAAATAAACCTTCTTTCCTATCAATGATTTTTCCTGTTTATTTTAACCATGATCCTCCAAGCACGACATTGTATGCACTTAGATTAGAAATTGTTGAGTATGATGCCAATATGGGCACTTGATTTATATTTTTATAATTAATATATATTTTTTATTTTATTTGTTTTAGAATTTTATTTAATTTATTTATGACCTTAGTTTTTTGGTCAATCTGGGACACTTTATAATGATTTCCTAAAAGATAGCTGGAACTGCCAGTTAACTATCGGTTCACTATAGTACATTAATTTAAATTGAGGATATTATTTCATGTTTTATATATAATATTATTTTATGTATAAACTATTTTATACCAATGATCACATATTTCTAAGTTTGAAACTATTCAAGATACTTTTTGATCAACAATTTCACTCATAACACAACTAGTTTGATAGCTAGTAATTTACAGACAATTTTTTTGATACATAGCTTCAATTTTAGAGATAAGAAGCTGATTTGAACTCAATAAAATAATTAAATACATTTATTTATTATCCTATCCATATTAAATAAAGGTTTTTAATGTTTTCAAGCCATTTTTAGAAGATACAATGAATTTTGCTTCCATAAATATTCCTATTTTCAAAGGTGACAACTTTTAATATTGAAGAGATCAATTGAAGATAATTATTGTGTAAAAGAGTTTGGAATAGTGATATCCATGGGTATGCACCACCTTAATATTGGAATACCTTAACACAAGATTAGATAATAACAAAAAATGATGAAGAAAAGGGAGATGCACAAGCTTTTTCATATATTCAGAGTACCATAAGCCCAAACATTTATCCAAGAATTGTAGGATGTGGGAATTCCTATGAGGCATGCAATACCTTATATAATTCATATAAAATATATACTAAGTTAAGATAATAAAAAATACAAACCCTTAAAATGATTTTTGAGAATTTTAGACTATTAGATTATGAAAGAGTTAGAGATTATTATATAAGAGTAAATGATTTAGTTAATAGAATGAGGGTTTATGGAGATATTATACAAGATAATGTTATAGTAAGAAATATTTTAATATATTTATGAACAAAATAGATGCATATTTTGATCACTATTTAATATTGTAAATATATGAATACTATAAGTGTTGATGAGTTAGTAGGTTCTCTCTTGTTTCATGAGGATAATACGAGATTATATGCATGAGATCTAGAACATGGTCTAGAATAAGCACTTAAAACCAAAGAAAGGGTTTCAAATACCAAAGAGACAAATAATAACCAGAATTGAGTGATTTAAAAAAACTCAAATTCAAGGTTAGATATGAAGTAAACTTCATAGGTAAGATAAATAAATACTTTACTTGTCATTACTGCAAAAGACTAGGACACATGATAAAATATTGTAGGATATCTATCAACCAAGAATCAAGCCAATCAAGAAAGGGAAGAGAAGGATTTTTAAGATAAAAAAATGAATTTAAATATGGATAAAATTATTGTCTCACATTTTTTTGGGGAGAGAGGAATAAAATAATTTGTTGTCTCTTAATTCAAGTTTCTCAAATTAGGTGACAAGTCACAAGGATTATTTCAACAAGTTAGATGATTCCTTCAAAAGCCAGGAGCAATTAGGAGATGAAAATTCCATAAAAGTTTAAATAAAGTATATAATGAAAAATAAAAAAATAAAAAGGGTGATATAATTGATCCTAAGATTTTTAATCACATTATTACAAGTTATATTGATAAAATCAAAGCATATAATTTTTATAATCCTACTAGTAAATCCATAATTATTTCTAGGGATTGTATTTTTTTTGATATAAGGTATATGATGATTATAATAATATAGACACATAATTAATAATATAATTGGATCAGTCTCTTTAATTTTATTTTTAGGGTTTATAAAGTCATGCACATGTTTTTAGTTCATCAAGAAATAATATTAGCTCTTTGCAAG